>JAMKCH010046138.1:0-14094 GCA_023653785.1 Ophioderma brevispina | reverse complement strand
GGAACATGAAACGTGCAAAATTTTGGAATGGAAGCAAACGGGGATACAACAACATTTGCCAAAAAAAGTTGAATGAATGGAAATCTTCCATTTCCAGGCAAATGTTTTTTCTCACTTTTCTCTCATTCTACTCTTTTCACCTGAATTTCCGTACTTTTTCAGAATACCATGATGAAACTTAAATTGCCTACTAGTTCAGTTTTGGGCAGCCCTACTTTTGATAATTTTGTACTTTGTGCTTCTGGGACTCTTTTATGTGCATTGTTATCACACTTTTTGTCAGAGATTTACTGAATCTACAAGCTTTAAGGCTCATAATTACTATTATAAGGATGTGCAAAGACGGCTGTGTTGTTAGGGTCAAGAAAGGGGATCCCAACCATTTTCAATGGGGAGTGGTTTAGGCTTACGGCAAAACGGTCCATTTTTGGTGACTGTCCGTATACCTAAAAGTTTTACCGTGCTTTGAAAATCAAAAGGGGGGGGGGGCGAAATTTATTTTTTCGACACAATACAACAAACCATTTTAGGTGTAACTATTTGTTGCTAAAAGAGTAGAGTGCCAGTATAGCAATAAAATTGCCTTCGAAAACAAATTTAATCTGTTAAAATATTGAAATATTCGGCTTACGTATTTTGCAAACCGAAAACAAAACTCCATTGGATTATCATGCTTTATTTCCGTCATGCATGCAGAACATGCATAACGGAATAAAGCGTGAATTCCATGGGAGTTCTGTTTCGTTTGCCAAAAAAATACTTTAAGCCGAAGATATTCAAACTACATCTTTTTCACATTAATCAAGGATTTTGCGTCGACAATTCAACACATTTGCGCCGAATGGCCAACTTGCCAACAATTCGGGTAAATGGAGTATATGGGAACACCCAGGGATAGCCTGGGGTCCGATCCTGGGTCAGAGGTTTTCTTTGTCAAGGGCAAGATTACCAGTCACCATTATCTCATCACCATTATCATTGTTTGTAGCATTGAAAATCAATGCCATCACCCAGATTATTGTCATCATTGCTATTGTTGTCATTCATTTTGAAATCCATATCAAAATCAAAAGATAATGGACGAGTATAGACTTAGATGGTCCTCATGATTTTCAGCAGCTGGTAAGGTGATCTGATGGTCACATAAATCAGTCCAATCTGTTTATGGAAAACAAATTAAAAAAAAACAATAGTGAAAATATCACGATTTTATTTTTATACTTAGTGCACTTTAAGGTCAGATATCACTTCCGTCCATTAACTTAGTGAGTATTGATCATTTAAATGGATTTTCCGGAAACAAAATCTTTAATGGAGGTACAACCTAGGTTAGTCCCAAAAGCTGACATAGGCAATGTATAGTCCTTTCCTCTACCCCTCATCCGGTGCGTGATGTCACAAGAGCAACTTGGCACAGCTTTTAGCACGTGCAAGATATGCCGTCTTTGTGATCGCGTATACAACCGCCCTTCGTTTTAAAAGCCAGCGGCGCGCTGTATGGTGCGACCGTCAAATCACGGATGAAGGCAATGAAGGTATAGCTGTGGTATTAGTTTGGAAGATTCAGCATGTACTAATCTATGGTAGATATTCTGCCTCTTATCATAGCTAAGCCTAAAAGAAATTTGTTTTGTTTGGCATACTTGCCCATTGTTGAAACTAGGGTCAGTTAACATGTTTTCTTTTTTTTTTTTTCACCAGGTGACATGGAGTCAATAAAGCATATTATAACAATGAGAAATGGGTTGGCCTCTTTAAGCAAAATTGGTTTGACTTTTTGACTGATTGGTTGTGTTTTTGATACCCTCCAAATATTAAAACTTCCAAGTTATATTTTTCCTTAAAATCCCATTTTTTGAATTAAATATGGGGATCCTTTGTTTTTAGCTTTCGGTGTGTTGTAAGGGCAGTTATGGTAATCGGATACCCATTCTTATTCTATATAATGTTAAATTCTTTTCAACCAAAGAAGCTGTAATGACGTAGCTAACTCCATCATATTCATAGAGACTCATTTTTTACCTAAATCTATTTTTGAAATCTATATTGGATCAAGCGTTCCGGCGCCATTAAAACATTGTTGGATCACAAAACAAAATTAGATCTCAATCCATAAATTTTCTAATAAATATTTTTAAAAGTATGAGTTTTGAACAATTTCTAGACAAACTAAGATGGGGAAAATCTACTTTAGTGGCCTATTTCAGCTTCAATGCATCAGTCTTAAGACCATCTTCCACTTGGCATACTCTTAGTAACATAAGCTTTGAACGCACATTGCACTCGTTAAACCTTTGAATAGGCATACCCATAGGTGTAATTGATCCATCCCACATGCACCAGTTTTTTGGGACATTACACCCTCAATAAGGTCATGTAATCCTACAAAATCCTAATTCTTACACATAAAAACCCTGACTTTACACTCGCTTTAACACACAAAGGATTAGTATTTTAGGGAATTTTTAGCATTGAATATCTTGTTGTTCTTAAACTTCTAGGACACTTTAAGCCAAGTACTGACATGTGTTTAGTACAGCATAGTATGGGCACATTGCATGCATTAAATGGAGTGGTTCAAAACACCTCTGATGCCATTTGCTAATTTATTGGAAAGAAATGAAATAAATATTCATGAACAGGATAATGCAGCTTAATGCTTCAAATTTGCTAGAAATAACAAAATTGAAGGTCTCAATCCATATAACAACATTGTATTATGTTTGGCTTACCTCAAAGAAATATTTTTTTTAATTTTTCCTTTTTTAAGCTTCATTGGGATCCAGCTTTGTAGTTTCACTCATTTGAATGGTATGCTAATGAAATATGCAATTATGCAATGATTATGCCTTGAAGTTCCAATAAGATTTTAATGAATATGTCAAATCAGACAAAAAGGGAAATGTTTGTGTTCAGGGATTCAGTGATGAGTCAATTGGGGTTATGAATAGCGTAATACCTTGGGGTAACATTAAACGTTGTACCTAGGCTCCTCTTATGAACCCCTTAAGTTAAACTTTTAAAACAGACACCCCCCCCCCAATTACAAGAATTTTTACTACAATTCCCAAAGAGCAATGCAATTAAAGCATGAGGAAAGAAAATTATGATTGGAGGAAAGAGAGAGAGAGAGAGAGTTGAGATTCAACATGGATTTAATTTCCTGGAGTGCGTTTTGAATTCAACATAATTGAGCAAAAGAAATAGCTAGTCCCCCTGCTTGAAATAAATTATTTTACTAGTGTTTCACTTTTCAGATAACACCATTTATTGTTGAAAGAATTGTAAACATACTTAAAAAACATTTCAATACCTGTAGATCTGGTGGGACTTATAAAGTGTACATTGAGGACCGAAGGTCCTTGATAAAGGTTAATTTGTATTGTTAGCTTTGCTTTGAAAACAAATAAAAGTTTTTACGACTTAATATGTGATTAAATTCTGATCTAAGAAGAGTCAACCTTGCCACACTGCACATGCATATTTATAATATTTGAGTGGAATTTGTTTAAATTTTAATAAATCTTTTATAAGAATATTTGGAAGTTGAAATGTTTAAAGTTTGCACCCAGGCAAACTGAGTTTTGTCGCCTGTCATTCTGACAAGATTTATAAAAAACATATTTTAACCCTGTCACTTTCCCTGATGTATACGCAATTGTCCAAATTTTGTAGAAAAAAATTGTAACTCTTATTGATTAGAGGAGCTGTGGTTCCTAAAATTCAGTTAAGGACTATTTTCTGTGTGTGATATTCTAGCAAAATGGTACGGGTAGGCCTTTTTTGTCCCTGTTAATAATCCAATATGGGTGTGAATAGGCTTGAGGAAAATTCCTCATGGACAAGGGTATCACCTATTACATTGCACTTTCAGAGTATGTTAAAGGTGCATTTCGTGGATTCTAACCATTCTGGTTTTAATTATGGTTCATTAGATATCATCGAGAAGACGTACTCCCAAAATTGCCTTGCTGATACCAATCTTGCGGTTGATGTTAATGAGCAAATGGTGTATCACAGGTTCTCATAGGCTACTGTACTGTAATTTCCATTTACGGACAGAAAATACAAATTTGCAAATTTCTTACAGATACGACCAAATTTTTGCACGTAAGATTAGCCTTTAGGTACATGTGGATTACATTTAGGCTAACGGTTCAGATATAAAAATCTCGGGGGGACGAAGCTGTGGGATCACGACATGCTCCTTTAATAGAAAACTGATAGAAATATGGGGCAATCAATAAGAAGGACTTATATATTGCATTGTGACAAATGGTATATGCTTCAGATGATCTGGAGTCGAATAATAACTAAATACACAATTTTGGTTTGCATAAGTGTGAACCCATGTCATGTGTACATCAATAAGCACAAAACAACCTGAACAGAAACTGAGTTTAGAGTAAATTAAAATTTCTTGTCCACTCTTGCGTTAATTCTTATGTCTTGCTCCCAGTCATAGTCCTCCTCAATGCGACTCAGTAGTGACATGTCACCACAGTGTATGCAGTGTTTGTGTTTAGTACCTGGGTTTGTTATGTGGCTGTGCATTAAAAAAAAAGCTGCAGTGCATAGACCCTGGACGGTGGACTCAAGTGTAAAGGCCTAAATTGTTCTTTTCGGTCAAGAGATTCAGATCACAAAGATGTACTGCATTGGCACTCCCCTCCAGTGGCGTGAGAAAGAGGGAGGGGACAGGGGGTCGGCAGGGGGGGGGGGGGACGAGACAGCCCCCCCAATAATGATTGAGTCGGTTGAGATGAGCCCACGTCGGTTCACTTGAAAATCAGGTTCATGGCCCCCCCACACTTGCAGGCCCGGATTGTCGGCAAAGTATAGGTTTAAAGTTCAACGGACAGCGTTGACAAGAAATTTACAAAATGTACAAAAAATAGCTCAGAAGACATTTAAGGCATATAAAACCCAAAAATTTTCAGGGCTTTGACCCCTCGACCCCCAACAGGGAACCCTGGGGACCCCAACACCCAACGGGGCACTAAGGCAGGCCCCTGGACCCTACCTGTTCTGTCGGTTGAGATGACGACCCACTGCCCCCCCCAATATGAAAATCCTAGATCGGCCAATGCTTCCCCTCTAGCCAGTTTTTTTGTTTTTGTGGGTTGTTGGTTTTTGATTGTATGTAAGTACTATTTATCCTGCATTTAACAAAATTTGCACTTATGATGATAGTTGTGTATCTTACATGTGGTGGAATCAAATGAATGGCATGGCTTTATGGACCTGATCAAATAAATTAGTCAATTGTGTACTAAAATTCTATTACACAAATTTGACTAACTTATTTTCAGTGATACTGGTTTTAGCGATGTCATTTTTTTACCTAATTGACATTCATCAATGAATCATGCCTAGAGAGCATGGTTTTGAATGATATAGTTATTAATGCCAAGTACTAAACACACAAAAAATGGCTGGTTGGGTTAGAGATTCTTTGGGCACATTTTTGTATGATTTCCAAAAAGCCAACCAAAACACACAAAAACCTCTGGCAAACATTTTTTCCTGCACAAAAAAAATATGGTTAGCTGTCTTGAGAAAGGGGCCTGGCTGGTTCAATAATCCTTTCAGGATCACACTTAGAGTACAGAAGGGGGGATGACACGATTTAGCCTTATGACGTTTTCGTTTTGATAGATGGGTTTTTTGGGGAAGGCCATCTATTCAGTTGTGTGATATTTCAAAAGTTTTTTTTTTTTTTTTTAAATGTTAGCTAAAAACGTGATTTGCAAGCCATAGAGCACTGTGTAAAAACCAATATTGCGTCGACCCAAAATGGAACACATTTTACACTCATTTAGGCCCAAAAAAAATTGTTTGTTTGTCCATAGACGCTCTCGCAACAGTAGGGGTCAGAGGTCGGCAGATTTTTTTAAAAATCAAAATACACCATTTTTATGCTGAATTTTTTCAATAGCCCAGCGATTCAAACACCTCGCCCAACTGGCACATAATATAATAATAAAATACTGCACATGTACAGGGCGATTTTGAGCTGTGATTCCCATAGGCTGTGCCGCAAATCCTTGCCATGTAAACTGGCACAAAAATGCGTCATCTTTTTACTGAAGTGATAGCAGGGAGGATGGAATGGTACCGATAGTTAGGAAGGAAATAGATGTGCATTTTGGAATTTCTATTCGTTTTACTTATAAGCCAAGAAAAAACTCCAATAGAATGACTAAGGCTGTCAAAAAATAAGCCGTAATTGAATTGAAGTTGTTGTCACTCCAACCAAAACCAAGATTATTTTGTTGAGGATTTGTGCGCCATGAATTGACTCAGTGAAACGAGGATCAAATACAGGCACAGTAGCCAGGCCGGGGTGGTTCCGAGGGGGCAATTCCCGGTAGGTGCAACACATAGGCGAAATGTAACCATGACTAGCATGGTCAAACAATGGTCAAAACATGGCTGGACCATGGTTGACCAAGGTTAGCGATGATCAGCCATGGGGTGGCTTAACCATGGTCAACCGTGGTTAACATGGTCCCCATGGCTAACCATGGTCGACCGTGCTTAAGCATGGCTGAGCATGGTCAGCCATGGCATCACAGGACTTGACCACGGTTGACCATGGTAACTTCAAGCATATACCATGGTCGACCATGCTTTAGCATGGTGAGCATTGTCAGCCATGGTCATAACCTTGTGGGCATGGTTGACCATGGTCACTTCAAGTATACCATGGTCAACCATGTTTATCACGCATATTGACCATGGTGACCATGGTCATTCCATGCAATTGTGATTGGGGGGAACATGGTCACTAACCCAGAAACTCAAAGGTCTGCTCATTGGTGTTGAACAAGATCGCCCATGGCGACCATGTGACCATGGATGACCATGGTTGACCATAGTCACTTCATGTAGCCATTGTCTGACCATGCGTCACTACATTTGGAAACAACTGATTGTCTGGCCATGGGTCACATGGCACTCAGTGGCTTGTATTGTCTGACCATGGTTGACCATGGCACTACCGTGTCTTGCCCAAGAATTGTTGAGGAAAAAATATTCAAAATCATTGCGGAGCTTTAGGTTAATTAGGAGATCCATGGAAAATGATAATAATTAAATTGTCCATAGTGATATTCGCTTCAACAAGAACAAGAAAAGTCATGGTTGAATGGTGACCACCAATTAAAAGGGTTAATGGAAGAATGGTAAAATTTATGGCAATACATGTTTTTTTGGTTACCAGCCAAAGTCAATTACCTAAATTCTACTCCCACATGATGAACTGATGATGTACAATAGATATGTGCCACACCTTCTGTGGTCAACCATTGGTCAAGACACAGCTGGACCATGGTTGACTATGGTCGGCGACAAAGAGGGTCTATTAGATAGAGGGCAAAACGTTACGTAATCTTAGAAATTCACCGTCTAGCATGTTTTTTGCGACCACAAAGAAAACCTAGAGTACCACAATAGAAAGCAATGGCAGCTGCCTCCGCTTCTTCCACATTACTGTGGGTGCCGCTTAACGCTTTGCATATACACTTAATCGGTAGTGATACAATTAATGTCTGTGTTAGAGGGTGGCCAGGTGTAATATGTAATCTTAGTGTACCTGGATCATTGTTGCCAGATCTCTTTCTTTTTTCTCATAATTGCCAATGCGCGCTTAGGTGAAAAGATTGTATTCATTGAGGCGGGTTTATTTAATCAAGACGAACTGATGTGTAATTTCAGTCGTTGTGTGCCATGGGTAGGACAAAAATTAACCACCCAATATCACTCAACATCCAACAACTGATATCTTGGGCGGATGGGTTGTATCGAATTGATTATGTGTGGATTACAAGCACCCAAATGATAAGTATTCCGTTGATGCAATATTCAAACATGTCAGCGCCCAGCCCGGACCTGAAGACTGGTTTTGAATGCGTTTCACCCCCTGGTGTCAGCGATGATTCAGCCCATGAGTGGCTGGACCATGGTCAACCGTGGTTACAATGGTCCCATGGTACACCATGGTCGACCATGCTTATGTCAGCCATGGTCATCACCTTGTGGGCATGGTTGACCATGGTCACTTCAGTGCAATTGTTTTCATCGGAAGGTTTTAGGATTTTTTTGCACCACAGTGCTCTGTGATGTAGTAGGTCACCATTTAGATTTAGTTTTTACTTAGTGTGTTCATACTGTTGAACAGCATTTTTGTACAATTGATATATTTATTTTGCCCCTTGTTAACAAGCAAAGTAGATTTTTTAGCTAAATGGTAAGTCATCAGTCTTGTGATAAAAGGGGTCCCGGTTAATCCCGTTCAAGGTAAGTTGATTTCTGTCGCCATAGAATAATTGTACCTAAACCTAAAGATGGGACTACACTGGTGTATAAATGTGTAAAACCATAGGGATACTGTTTTTTTTTTCACAATGATTTTGAAAAAAAGGCACCATTGCCATGGAAATTTGCCCATGCTGACCATGGTCACATGGATATTGGACTATGGTCAACCATGGTTAAAACATGATCATATTGACCATGGTTTGACCAATGGTTAACCATGTTTTTGAAAAATGGCACGCCATGCGTCAACCATCGGTCAAAACAACCAAGTGACCATGGTTAAACCATGGGAAGCATGTTGGGGGGTCAATATTAA
Organism: Ophioderma brevispina; assembly: GCA_023653785.1. NCBI lineage: Eukaryota > Metazoa > Echinodermata > Ophiuroidea > Amphilepidida > Ophiodermatidae > Ophioderma > Ophioderma brevispina. The sequence continues at coordinate 5,456 of JAMKCH010046138.1, read as the reverse complement.
CCATGGTGACTGAGTTCAATTTGGATTGTTTTTGACCCATGGGTGACAGTTGGCGTGCCATTTTTCCAAAACATGGATAACCATGGTTGACCATGGTTCAAAACTCCAGGCTTTGACCATGGTCAGATAAAATGTTGATCATTGGTCACTTCTGGATTGTTTGTGACCATGGTTTTGGACCGTGGCGTGCCATTTTTCAAAAAAATTGGCCTAACCATGGGTTTGACCATTGGTCCAATCAAAAACCATGGTTGACCATGGTAACCATGGTAAACAATGCTTTTTTCGCCTAGGCAATGTCCCGATACAAGCAAAAAGTTCGCCGGTCGTATAGGGCAAAAGAATCCGAAAAAGGGGCGATTTAACATGAATATCCGCTTTTATTTCCCAATTTTTCTCAAGATTTTTTTTTTCAGAGGGAGTATTACCCCCCTTCCCCAACCTGGGCTATGCTACGACCAAATAATGGCTAAGCATCGACAATGGATCTGATGAGTAGACAGACCTGTGGTGTTAATAGCATTATTGACAGTCGATCTTACAGTCGATCCGAGGCGATGAAAACCAGGGGGTTGTTGACACTTAGCGCCTGTCGTCTTTTGCTCTTTACTCCTCCAAATATGGCTATGGCAAAATAGAAAGTTCGTGCACACCAACAAAATTTATGGGTTCCCTCCTGTATTATTAATTCACGGTATAAAGTACGTGTTCCCCGTTTGTAACCATGATAGTAACGAACTTAGCATTACAAGACTCGGCTATATATAGCGCCATCGATTGCACCAAGGCCATCCCAGTTTAAGGGGATCCTACACTGAATGTTTCACAATGTTAATTATTTTGTTTTCAAGCGGCCTATTCAGTATTTCTAAGGTCGAAATTTGGTTTATGTTTAGTATCAAAATTTAGCGCTTTTAATGTTCTTTCCATCTATTTTAAATAAAGGTTTATAGTTTGCTACAGCCTTGGAGTCTACACATCGGGTTACCTTCAATTGAAAATCCCCCGGAAAATAGTTTAGTTCCCTACAATGTGTTTGTGTAAAAAGAACTTCATAATTAACAACATATTCTATATCTATTAGCAATTCAGAAATTCACAGTTTATATAACACAATTTAGAAAGTTTAAGTCCAAATAGTCTACACGATTATCGCCTATGTATTATCCCCGAGTTTTGCCTGACTTTTACGTGTTGTGTTTTACCCCTTAAAATCTAACCCGAGTCGTTACAGCGCCCATGTAACCCTAAGGTCCAGGGACCACTGTTAGTCCACAAGTGGTATTCCTTAATTTTTAATCTTTCCTTGGTGAAATGATGAAATGTACAAAATACCATAGACGATTCGCAGGCATAGTAATAGCGCCACCATTTCGATGAATCACTAATTATTGTATGCAGTATACATTGATGAGCGGAATGACGTAGAGGCACAGTGCACCGGCGATCCCTGAGTCACAAATTTCAGGCAGTTGCCTCCACTTTGTCTTGGTGATTCCTCCAATTATGTTGAACTTGACCAAAAGCGGACATCATAGACATAAAATTGTTTTGAATTGACTTTAATTTCCCAAATGTAGGCTAAAATTGGTTAAAATTCCTGGTGTAGAGTGGATGAAAATGGATCTTTTGGTTTATCGTCCTCTTTTGAGACAGAGAGGGACAACTTGCCCTTCCCACCCCAGTTGGTATACTGCGGCATTAGCAATCATTGAAACGTGAGAAGTGGTTTGGTCTACAAAAAAAGCTTAAGATTACAACTTGATTTCCAGCCGGTTTTATTGATTCACCAAATGTAAAGTGAAAGGTCTTGCCTGCCAGTGGAGTTTTAAGTATTTGAATACTGGGCCCCGAAGTATAAGTTATAACCCATAAGTCAGTAGTGGCATTGAGATGGCTTTCTAAATATTTGTAGGTCATTTGGGATGTCATTTAAAAACGAACAACAAAAGCTAAGGCTTCTTTGGACTCATTTAAATGCATTTTCACACCATTCTGCAACTTGGCTCATGGAAATAAATAGTTTTGAAATGTTTATAACAAGAAAAGACAAAATTGGCCAATAATCGATTATACCTCGCCCTGCCACATCAAAAGGTAATTGTTCAATAGCTTGCCGTCATTCACTTTGCCTGAAAAACTATAGTTTAGACTCAAAGATCACTAGAGAGACACGAACCTATAGCCATGGAATAGGAATGACAAATGTGCTAACGGCTCCATTGATCTCAAAATATCTCACAACCATATATGCATCTGGAAGTTTCATTATGTAAAATTATCCCGTTCTGATGCTACGCACTAGGAACGCGGATGGACACCTGCTTTGCTATAATACCTATAATTAAATCTATCGCTTCTCTAGCAAACCCTGACTTATTAGCTCAATTGGCAATAGCGCCGTGCTATACGGAAGATTACCGAGTTTCACATCTGGCCAAGCGCCCTCTTTGGTAATTTTCCAACAGCCTGTGTGCCTGGCCATGTTCCCAGGCAAAGTTAAATAAAAATTCATCCTTGTCTGCCTGGAGAACTGAAAGTAGTTCAATTTAAAAAAAATGACCACTTTGCCTGAACCTGATTCAAATAGGATCTGCTTTGTCTTGGTCCCGTGGTTCTTGAACTACTCACAGTGACCCTGACCATGTGACTCTGAGTTAACCTCCTGAGGTCTACTGGGCAGTATATATGTTGGAAAGATTATGCTCCAGGAGCATGGTTGGAGCAAGGCAGGGCCTGCAAGGAACAAGGCAGGAGCCTGGTAGTGCAGTTTAGTGCAAATAACAATTGCAGTTAAGCATAACCCTAGTTTCACTTTATTCCAATAAATGACAGTTTTAAAACATTTGGGTCTAAGAAACTGGTTCATTTGGCCATCTACAATTAGCAAAGAAAGACCACTACCCTTCCTAACCCCTGCTCTATGGGAACTTTAAATTTACACTCTAGATAGATATATTTGGTTCTATGGCTCCATGTTTCTATATTGCACTAACTCGTACTACTACCGGGGCTCTACCTCACTCCTTAGCAAGTGCTCCTGCTCACCTCCTACCACTGGCATCGACTTTCTTAATACATATACCGCCGTACGTCCTACCACCTTTTCTTACGATATATCTGATTGGCTCATTATGTGTTTACAACATTACATCAACCCTAGTACCAATACAAATTATGTACTAACATCAAAGCTTTTCACAATATCTCTGATTGTGTTAAATCATGGAGGTTAATCCTGCTGCCTGTGTTCAAGTGTCTAAATTTTTGACAGATTCTTCACTTGTGTTGAATTTGTAGTGGTCTCCGGTGCCATTTGTAAAACAGAACGTCTTACTTTAACCATCTTTGCTTCCTACTCCATCTATACACTCTTTCTTGTCATCAAACATTTTTGTGAAAGGATTATTAAAATGTCAACTGATTTTAAGGGATTTCATAATTTTAGTGACTAAAACAAAAAATTGATGTACGTACTGTGTGTCAGGGTCCTCAACCGGCGAATTGATTTCTGCATCTGCGCAAATCGACATCCAACATACAACAAGAGATACAGTGTCAAATTTCTCTCACGTTCAACCAGATTCTAGCGGTCATGACCGATACGGCCTGTATTAATGGAGAGATTTTCCGGAATTAGGTTATCGGCGATTATCTCACATTTCCACGGGAATGCCCTGTGAGCTATGTTTAAAAATCGCCCATTTAAGTAGCAGCATAGATATTTAATAGATATGTTCTGCAAAATAAGAATGTCTTTTTTTTTATGTTGCATCAACTCCCGTGCAGTTTAGTATGCCCTCGGTTCTATTCTCTTCAATTTTTAATCTGCACTTGCATACTGACGAATGGTGCAACAAGATTTCCTTGACATTTCTTGAATTAAAGAATGCCTGAGTGAGCTTGGTAATGCATACTTAACCACATTTCTATAGGTACTAAAAATGATATCACCGTTATCCCATTACAAATGGCGGTAGTAAACGATGCTCCTATTTCATACGTACATTGACCTAAGTATTGACTTTCAAGCTTCAATTTTAGGTATATCACATTTAATATTACATTTGATCTCAGGTCATGTGATTGCAGATGAAGGTTAAGATACTTACAGTGATCCACCTGAAAATCCAAAATATATTGAAATTCTGCAGGAGTAGTCTTAAAAGTGAAGGATATGATCGTGGTAGAATTTTCGTAAGTTATTTCTTCCAAACTAAAAATTGACAGAAAAAAAACTGCAGTTTTTCAAAGATATGAATCCATCCATTCAATTATGTGTTGCAATAAGTGTCTGTACATAGACCCTAATGCTGAAATATTTATTTGGTGTTACATCGGTCTTTCAACTTGTAGGATGTTAAGATCCCTTTACTTGTTACAGAACATGCAAAAACTAAAGTTTTTGATGATTTTTTAAAAATTTTTCGTGATTTAGCAAAATCACTGATGGTGCCCTTCAAGCCATATTTCAACTCTCATTGAGTATGTAATCAATTTAGACTAGCATTCTTATATTGTGTAGAAAATGGGTGTAACTTTTGAATGCAAGAAATTTTAGGTCATTTTTGGTTCATCTCTCGCTTTAAAATGCCCTTGCCAAACTTGGCCATCTTTTAGGACCAAAAGTAGTGCTATCAATTCCTATTGGGGTGTTGCACTGTTCAATATCATTATATACTGTAGTGCACCTGTGAGACGACAAAACTTATTTTAACACAGTCCAGCTTGTTCTGGAGGAGTATTTTGTATTCACAAACTCTAAAACACCTCAAAGGCCAAACTGGATATGTTTGACATATTACCGGTTCTTGGCCTATATCACTCACGCATCTGCTATTAAAGCCTTTATGCAGAGATGATAGCAAGTTTGTTCTTTGGTATTATTTTATTGTTTTATTGTAAAAATTTGTACCCCCAGACAAATAATGACTAAAAGGAACGACTATAATCAGCGTTTCCGGTCACGGCATCAGACAGGATCAGATTTATTAATTCCAAGCGCAATGTAAAATCAGGGGGTTCAGCCATAATTGTTCAAATGGAAAATAACATGGACAGCAAGCAGACGTGATTACTTCGGTCAACTCCACCTGCGACTACCTGTGGAAGCGAAAGTGGTAAAGCCAGAAATGCAGCCGCGTGCTTATCAATCAATTAACTAGCAAAAGTGCAAATTGCCCAACCACCAGATGGATTGAAATACTCAACGCAATTCCTGTTGTGACTACCTGAGAGAGGGGTTGTTCGTTAGAATGAGCCCAAAATTTGTGCCAAACAACCTAGCTTGGACGCGAAATACTCAAAGGCACACCCTATTCGGCGACTACCTAAGGAGTAAGTTGTTCGTAGTTAATTTTAGGCTTGAATCAAAACAAGCAAGAATTATGGCTGAAACCTTGCAACAAAGAGTATGTGAAAATAAAACACTCCAGGTTATACCCCAACCGATCGCC
>JAMKCH010046137.1:0-12430 GCA_023653785.1 Ophioderma brevispina | reverse complement strand
GTTTTGATTTGAAGAAATGTTTATGTCTACTGTTTCTACAAACCTGATGAATCTAAGATAAGATTTCTTATGACTTCTTATTTGCTTCACTTATTGTCTCTGCAAAAACACTAATAAACTAAAGAATAATATGTAAAACCACCAGACTTGCAGTCGAATCATGACTCAAGAAAAGTCACGACTCAACAAAATTGATTTTTCAACATTGAAACTGTACAGCGACTCAAATGACTTGACTCTATCTCAGTATGTATACTTTGTCTTGTCTGAAGTATGAAGTGGCAAGTGCGCGTATACCCAGTGCCGCCTTTCAGTTGTAGTGTGCTTGTGCTTTGCCCACGCGCGCGCTGAAAGTCGGTACAATGTATACACCCGCGTCCCTACTTCTTCGAGCTGGACAGAGTATAGCTCCGATTACTTGATTCGACCTGATTTTTGATGACAGACAGAATGTGCATTATCATGATAAGTGTGCAGCAATTTTAACGTCTGCAATGACATCACTCGGTGGAAATACCTGCAACTAAACACATTGTACATGTGCATATAACATGTGCTCCTCTAAACATGCTGTACCAGTTGCCATGTGCACATGTCTGTGCCCAAGTCAAGGAAGTTAAAGCCATAACAGCACATTTTTTTGAAAAGCGCCCTAAATTTTCCAACTATTTTGAGATTTTTGCACGGTTGTAAACTACACTAGTGGATAGTAGAACTGTAAATTCTATGTCACAAAAGAAGGGACCCCCAATGGCTGGAAATTGCATGATGTATGTGTCTGCTCTCATCCATTAGTTGTTAAGTCGGTTCAGGAAAGTTATTAAGTTAAAGGTCATTAAATTACTGTTAAATTACAATCGAGGATCCCGATTCTAACTACAAATTGCTTCTATGTGAAAAATATGCATTTTTGAGGATTTTTGTTCATATGTATAGTTTACTAGACAATTACCAACAAAACTGTGCAAAAATCTCAAATTTTGAAAATTGGGGACGCTCTTCAAAATTGTGCCATTATTGCTTTAATGCTCGGGTGGGGAAGAGCTAAGTTTCTAGGCAGTTCCATAAATTAGGGTCCAGTGTGTGACATACAAATTTTAGGCTTAAAATTTGAATGTCACATAATGTACAATTACTTTTTCAATATTGTTGTATTTTGTAAGTTCCTTGAAGGATGATAAGTAGATTTTGTTTTTAACAGAGTAGGAATTGAGTATACCCTCAAACTAACTGCATTTATTGAAAATTATAGATTCCTATATATGGCACACCAAAATAGCCTCATTAAATTTGCCACCTTCAAACAGATCTTATTCAGAATATTTCATCATTGTTTTTAAACTAAAACTCTCAATCAATTGATCAATATCTGATTTTTATGCTGGATATAAGGTACTTTTAGAATTCCATGTCTAACAGGGGCACCAAAGGTTGTACTGCCTGTACTTCAAATTCTGAGGATGATAAAACATAACAAATGCCCAATAAATGTTTATAATTGGAATTTTACCATTGGCTCCCTTATTCATGGAATTATAGTCCAATAATTTTATGATTTGCCTCCCCCCCCCCATCACATTTTTTCCAAAAGCAGAACATCCAAATTGATGTCAGTATATTTTAATTCTGCTTAAAGAAGACATTAGGACAATTCCAACTTTTAACTTTTTTTTTTTTTGCATTTAAAATGTTTACCAATGTATTAAAATCACATCTGAGTGAATAGCTCGAAGTCTTTATTTATCACAAAGATTTAGTATTGTGCTAAAAACCTCATCATTGTGTTCCTGTTCCTTTAGTCATAAGGATTCAGGAAAGGTATAGTTTTGCCCTATCTGAGATGGATCATTCAGGAGTTATTAGCAAAAAGGTCAAAGGTGAATTTTTGGCCTACAGGGTCAAAAATGCAAAAAATACATGGATTTGAATGAAAATGGTCTCACCATTGGATCCTTTGACCACACCGATTCATATTAAGAAAAGTTTGCCCTATCTAGGATCTCCCATTACCATGGTAACACCGAATGTACATCTGTGTTCCATTGAACTCTACTGAGTCAGGCCAAATTAGGGTGTTACCATGGTAAGAAGTAATCTTGATAGGGCAAACTATTCTGAATATGAATTGGATTGGTAAAAGCATCAGTTTCTTGCGGGCCATTTACTGATTGACGTAGAAGTAATACTAAAATTGCATCTCTCTAGGAGCATGCAGAACCTCCAAAAATCCCTAAAAATATGTTCCCATACATATTTAAAATTTCAGTCAATCCCTGCAGTCCTCCACTGGATACATCATCATATTACCGACATCATTCTCCACCCTATTTTGTTCTCCCTCTTTCTCCTTTTTTACACTCTGAGAAGCTAAGTGTTTTTTATTCTCGATATTGTCCAATTTTAGTGGCTAAAAGTCAGAAATGGTTAATGACTTTGCAGACCTCCTAAAATGTCCTATAACTACCATTCTGACTATGGTTTGTGACATATGGCACTTTGTATCTTGGTGTTTTCACCTCACTTTTTGCTCTGTGAGTGCCTACTTTGGGTGCAGAATTCAGCATACTGTGAGTCCATTCCCTTGTGCACTGGTTGATAGCACATGCCATTCATTGGTCCCTTGTATTCACTATATTGTGTTTATAACAAGTATGCATGCATGTACTTAAGTGTTTATATACAGTATGCCTCCCATGACATGTTGGTTTTTTTTGTTATCATTGTCTACATGGTGTAATTCCGGCCACAAACGGCGGGCAGGACATTGATTTGTTATCCCAATTTTAAGAAGAAGAAACCAACTCTAGTGTAATATCATGTACTTATGTTATCTAACCTATGCTTATTTCCTACAGGTCTCCAGTTAAGAATACTTAAGCTATCTATAGTCTGTAGGTCACTGCGTTAGAGAAGTCTGGTGTCAGACACAGTGTTTGGGGATTGTGTTCCCCCCCCCTTGTTGATATAGGAGACGACTGTAGAATTTGTCCGCTGAATCAGTATCTTTTTGCCCAGAATCTGCGACTCGAATTGCTGGAGAGATCGTGACACTGCCCACAGCTCGAGTAGATTTATATGGGATGACATTTCGGCCTTCGTCCAAAGGCCCGAGGTTTTGTTTGAGCCCATGTGAACCTCCCCATCCCATCTTTGATGCATCTGTTGTCAGAATCTGCTGGTGGGGACGAGTGTGAAAAATCACTCCTACCATCATATTGGACCGTGATGCCACCAAGTTAGTTTTTTTCCTGAACGCATTATATCTGTCATAGGAACTATTTTTGTCATAGAATGACGGTATGGGCTGAAATGATACAAACTGTGCAGTTGGATTGGTCTCATGTGGTACCGACAATAAGGAACAAGGTCCACGAAGACTTGCCATCAACCCAGTATTTTTGAACCAAGCCAGAGCTGCGCTGAATTGCGATGTTTCATGATTGTCACACACTGGATTGTGTTGGAAACTCTCTGGGCAGATGGCAGTGCTAAACCTTTGTGAAGGTCGAGCTGAGCACCAAGAAATTTGGCCTTTGGTGTGGCTGGAATTGGATTTTTTTTTTTTTTTTTTTTTTTTTTTTTTTTTTTTTTTTTTTTTTTTTTTTTTTTTTTTTTTTTTTTTTTTTTATTGTCTCTGTTGATAATAAAACCCAATTTTGTCACAGTCTGAACTACGAAATCTGTCGCGTGTCACAGCATTCTGTGTTCGATGTGTTAGCAGCCATCGCAAATTATTGTGAATGTTGACACCCCGGCGGCGTAGAAATGCCCCCACTGTCTTACTACCCGTGTGAATACCCTAGGAGCTGTAGACAGGCCCGAAGGGAAGGCAATTGGAAGGCATAGCCCTCCTTCCACTTGGAATCTGAGCCACTTGTAGTGATCTGGGTGGATCGGCACGTGAAGGTAAGCATCCTTCAGATCGATTGAAGTGGCCCACATTCCCTTGACGGGGGACTTTAAGACCAAAGCAAGAGTATCCATTCTGACCTCTGGGTTTGATAAACTGGTTCAATGGCTTGAAGGTTCAGAATAGGCCGCCATCTCCCGTCGTTTTGGGAGCAAGGAAGAAAGTTGACCAGAAACCTCATATGAAAGGAGGATGAATAGGGGTAATTGCTTTAACTTGAGACAGGATTTTACCATCCCCCAGGATCACTCTCGCTGTGGGTTGTCTGCCGTAGTGGGGTTGAACGAACTGGAGTGTAACAAGGTGGTGTTTCTGTAATTCTAGTAGATCACCCCTTGCCACTGTGTTCAGACCCAGGTTCTGGTGGAATGTCTAGCCAATTGTTTGCAAATTTTAGCAACCGGCTGCCCACCTCCAGAGGAAGTGGAGACACCACAGTTTTGGCTTGAGCTTGTGATGCCGCTGGCGACCGCACACCATCAAACCCTTTGTTTGCCACCACGACCCCGTCGCTTGTAAATTTGCGACGTTTGGGGCGGGTTTGAAGTCAGCAGGAGGTCCGATTCATTCTTTCTCTTATTCTGTGAGCCTGAGAATTATCTCTGCCCTTCCTAGGTGCATTAGCACCACCCTTGAAAGCACCTCTACCTCGACGAGGTTTAGGTTTGGGCTTACGTTCGGTTGAAGAGGAAAGAGGATAATTCAGTTTCTAGATTCTTCTTATCCTTTTCTCTCTTGGCTAGTCGAAGCACAGTTTTGCAGAATGTGCTACCAACCCAAGGCACCGTGCGGACACGACGGATATCTACTGAAGATCCTTGACATAGTCTTCTGCAAAGATGCACAAGCATTTTCTCTTCTGAGAGAAACTGTGCGAAGCGACAATCGCAGGGAGCTTCTGAGCTGATGAGCTGCCAAGTCAGTGGCCAGCAGTGCAGTAGCAGAATCACCAGCTGCATCACCTTCCCTTCAGCTTACCAAGAATGAAAGCAAGGTAGTTGAGAATGGTGAGTTTGGAACGCTGACATAAACCGGATATTATTGCGCAGATGCGCATCCAACTACCAAGCTGCTCTTCCCATTGGTTAGCAAGGCTTGAGGGGAACTCTTGAGCACGAAGCAGAGCTTCTTAATATCTTGGATCTAACCCGGAACCCTTCAGGAGAGAGGCAAGTCCATATCTTGGAACCTGAGCTGATTGCAAGCTTTGCTAGGAGCATGGCTCCAGTAACTTATCTAAAGAATCCTCTCACGTGCTACTCCCGGGGTAGTTGGATATGGGTCATCCTGCATTCTTTCCACACCAATCCTCCAAATTGGAGTGAACATTCATCCTCCTCATCAGAAAGATCCTCACATCAAGACCCAAACTGAACTGCAGCAGCTTGGAGGATCGGATCAACTCTAGCTGGGTTGAAACTTCTTTGATTCTTGTGGATGATTCAGATCTGAGGATGTGGCTCATTATTAGCATCATCTCGACAACCTTAAATGGGTCAGACTGATCGTGATTCACGTCACCATCAGATCATGATCAGTAATAAGGGCTCCTCTTGAGAGGGCGATACGCAGAATGTGCAACTCTAGAAGAACGCCCGGTTCTACGAGGCACATTGCGTCTACTTGCATGAGATGGCCGGAAACTCATCTACGTGCATACAACATACAGTGTCCACCAACACCCTAGCAGACAACGTGTCAAGAGGCTTTCTCTGGACCCAATAGAATGGTCCCTTTCCAGACAAGTCGCTCAGACGATCTTTATCAAGCTAGACAGCCATTGATCGATCTGTTGGCCTCCCGTCTCAACAGACAACTTCCGGTGTTTCTCACGTGCCAAGACGCAGAGCATCGCCGTGATTCACTCTCAATTCCGTGAGTGGGATAGCGCATATGCTTCCCCGATCTCCTAATTCACAGGGTTCTGGAAAAGATCGAGGGCGAGGATTGCTTTGTCCTCTGGTAGCCCATTCTGGCCACGCCAGTACTGGTTTCAAGCTCTGATGGCATTGATAGTCGGTCAACCATATCTGCTCCCTCTGATTCCGGATCTCTTGTGGATGCCGGGATCGAAGGCAGTGTTCCACAATCTGAAACATCTCAGATTAACTGTTTGGCCATTATCCAACAGCAGCTCCAGAAGGAAGGCTTTTCTGAAGACACTGCGGCCTTGGCAGCAAGGGGACGACGACAGTCAACGCTCAGAGTATATTCTGCGCGTCTTCGTCCCTACTACACATGGTGCCACAAGCATAAAGTTTCCAACTCGAGCACCTTTGTCCAAGGTTGCCGACTTCTTAAAGAGCAGATTTTTGACCTTGGGGGCTTGAGGCCATACAGTAAGAGGCTACAAATCTGCTATTCAAGCAATTCATTATGGCTTTCCAGATGGCTCAAGATTGAACAACAATAGAACTCTCCACTTCCTACTAGAGGGTATGACGATTACACGCCCCCTCGTAGGAAAATCATGCCCTCATGGGATTTGAATCTAGTTCTGAAATACCTTAACGGTCTACCGTTTGAACCCATTCAATCAGCTTCTCTTCGAGATCTCACTCTCAAAGCCAATATTTCTGATTGCCATATCTTCAGGACGTCGCTGCTCAGAGCTTCACGCTCTGGCAGTAGGAGACCATATTGTTTTTAGTCAATCTGGAGTCTTTCTCTACTTCCGTCCAGGCTTCTTAGCCAAAGAATGAAAGATGTGATTCTCAGCATCTCCTCTGTTCCTTCCAAACTTGAAAACAAAGTCACAGCATAGGAAGGACAGGCTGAGTTGCCCTGTGAGAGCGTTACGTTGGTATCTCGATAGAACCAAAACAATTAGAGGCGGGATTAACCAACTATTTATTACATCTCAAAAGCCAATTAGATCAGCTGCTAAAGCCACCCTAGCCGGTTGGCTAACTGACACCATAGCAAAATCGGGTGCTGTCCGTAATTCCTCTGATGTTCAGGCTCATTCAACTAGAGCCATCTCGGCATCCTGGGCCTTTAGTCAGGGATTGACAATTAAAGAAATTATGAACGCAGTGTCCTGGAATCAGACACTACATTCACAAATTGCTACTTACGAGACCTCACACCTCGCAATGCTCAAGCCAAATTTGCCAATAGTGTCCTTCAAGCAGCTTCTAACAAATAATTGAACAGGTAAGAAATTGATACCTTGTTTCAAGTATGTATTTGAGTCAAATCCAGCATTCTGCGTTTTGTTTTGGGCAAACAACCTCCATCCAGCACACGGTGCTAGTCTGACGTAGATGCAATTTTAGTATTACTATTCTACGTCAATAGGTAATGGCCCGCAAGAAACTACAAAAAACTTATGTTTTGTTGTTTCTAAGGGCGGACCATTTACCTTGACGTAGAACCCTTCCCACCCTTCCCCCTGTCTTTGCTCTACTTAAAGATGTTGTAGAGAAAGAGGGAGAACAAAAGGGTGAGGCATGCTGGGTAATATGCTGATGTCATTAGTGGATGACTGCAGGGATTGACTAAAATTTAAATATGTATGGACATATTTTTAGGGATTTTTGGAGGTTCTGCATGCTCCTAGAGAGATGCAATTTTAGTATTACTTCTACGTCAAGGTAAATGGTCCGCCCTTAGAAACAACAAAACATAAGTTTTTTGTAGTTTGAGACCATTTTCATCAAAATCTGTGCATTTTTGATCCCTGTAGATCAAAAATATTGACCTATGACCTTTTTGCTAATAACTCCTGAACGATCCATCCAAGATAGGACAAACTATAATCCTTCCTGAATCCCCCTTGATGATGAGAGGAACACAATGGTAAGGATTTTTGCAACAATATCATCAATTTGACATTTGACCCTTGTACAAACTTCAATGGCGCCCCCGGGTGGCAATACGACACTGAACGCATTTCAAACAAGTTGGAAGTGATTCTCTGGGATGTCCTTATACCTTAACTGAAAAATTTTTTGGCAACAAAACATTAAGTAGGAGAAAACCGCTCCCTGACTATTAAGGCTAACCGGTGGTTTGGTTGGGATCTTTGAAGCAAAAATGTACCATTTTTGGGTCAACCCATATTCATCTTAACCCGTCCCTCTATGATTCTTACAAAATCACATTTTTAGGCACTCATATCTAAATTGATTGAACTATCGGGTATTGTGTTCAAAGTCATTCAATAAAGATGAAAAAGTTATATTTTCAAATCTCCATTCTCCGTACGTACTAGGTGCATGTTTACCAGTATGTGTTAGTGTCATATGCCCAGATGTCACTATGCCATTTAGGTAGATAATCACCACCTCTAGTTTAACTTAGCCCCTTTCTTGCTCCCAGATGGAGAGGAGACCCCTAACCTATCCCTAACCCTCCCCTTATTCGGCTCTCCTTACCCTCCCCCATTCAAACCCTACCTACCCCTTACCCTAAAATAATCTTCCCCTTATGCCTGATCTTACCCCAAACCCTACTCCTAATTTTAGCCCTATTCCACCCTTAATTCGTCACCTAACCCTCATCTTAACTACAAACATAACCTTGCTCCTAGCCGTACCATAAACTTGAACCATAACCCTAAATCCTATCCTTACACTAATTTTAACTTTACATAACTCCTACTTTACCCTTACATAACTTACCCGAATCCTAACTTGTCTCGTTGCTACTGCACTAAACACCCGACTTGGTTAGAATGTGAGGCTATCACAAATTCACACCTGATCCCTAATTATTTAACCTTCACTTACTAAAACTGCTCCGAACCTTACCATAAACTTAACCATACCCACTAATCCAACTTACCCCTAACCTTACCTTACCCCTAACCTGTAACTTTACTCCTAATCCCAATCTTCATCCCAAACCTTAACACAAGCTTTGACTACCAACTTGGCAAAGCTCAAAAAGAGGCAAAATATAGCACTCCTAATAAAGGAGGGTAACTGCCTGTTCAAACCCTTATACACAAGTTGTATGTACGACCCTTGCAAATGGAGAGCATTTTATACTTGAAATTTTTACCCCTCATTACAAGAACCCAAAATAACCACTAAATTGTCCACAGGTACATATTTCTATCACCACTGCCTTACCTTCTTGGTAAAATGCCAAGCCTTAGATTAATCAAATTAACCGAATTGTTTTCTGATCTCAGGTCATACCACTATTGAACGTCATAATATTTGCAGGTTGATTTCAAGTTTGCTGACGATTTTTTTATAAGACACTCCAGGTAGAAGATTTAGAGCTGCCATCATATGCCATCCTTAGGAACTTAAATTTCTGACATTTCTTCATCTTGACCAGACACGTCTTTGGGAGGTATGAATAGAGACATTTCATAGATATGTAGCCTTTTATCAAGGCCTTGCTTTATTTGCTCAGTCCCAATTCCGGGACACAATGTGCTAAAACACCTCTCTTGGGGAAGATGGTAAATTGAAGCCTTTTGCCAACTCTCTGTGTGTTTTGTTTTTCTTTATTTCTGTAATAAATCTTCCAAAACTGTCCTCGAACTGATAAAGATGATTTTGATGGGAAGGCACCATGTGAGCTTGTGTGTATTCATTGCAGTCAACTAAATGCGATAACTGCAGTCTGGCAGAATTGTTTTATGGTACGTGGGCATTCACATTGTGGTTTAAAAAGGGTTTGGTTTACAGATGCGGGGAGGAAGTTTGCAATGCAAGTATGATGTAATTTCCTCTTACAATGACTACATATACACTGTTCACAAGAGAGGGTCCAGTTAGTTTGGCAGTAGAAAAACATTTCAGTATAATTTTTGTTTTGGAACTTTATCAGTGTTTTTAATATTTAAACTCAATAAATTCACAAAAGCAAAATCTAGTAGAAATTTGAGGTGCATGCAATAAGTAGTTTCAAGATATGAGACTTTTGAGAGGTGAATGTTACCCTTTTTGATGGCACATATTTCCATTTTTTGTCATCAAAGGTAACATTGACTGAAAAACAGTATTTTGTTTGTAAAAATTTATCTGAAACAGGTATAGTTTGAAAAACGGTCTTGAATGAATAAGTTTTTGGGACCTAAAAATACATAACACAACTTATCAAAAATCAAATCCTCTCACAAAAAGTAGGTACAAAAATCACATGTGTGTTGCAAAGTTACTTTTGGGGACATATGTGTCCATCTCAAAATATGTAACGTTTGCAGTAAGAAAGGGGATTTAGGTTAAAAATTACATTCTTTGCCCAAATTTACGTTTGAAGGGTGTCTTGGCTCAGAAACTTCAATTAAAATGGACAAATCCCCCAAAATTACATCTGATGTTGAAATACACATTATGTAAAATGGGAAGTGTTGGACCCCGCATTGTAAAAAATGCCATATAACTTTGCACATGGCTTGTGCTGCACAGAAGTATGCCTTATTTGCACAAGACAAACGACTCCACTCGGCCTGGGGTTCGCCCCAATATAGCTCTTTGCAGTTGAACAGTGTTAGACAAAGAAGAGCAGGCATTTTCCGGTTGAAATTGCGGGGGAAATGCGGTAGTCAGAGTCTATTTGGGTGTTGAGAAGAATCACCCTAATTTGTTCACGGAAACTGTGTTGCAAAAGATATGCAGGAAGTTTTCTACGGAAAATGTTTGTGCAGCCAAACAGGGTGATGTTGACAATGTTTTCATGGATGACTGAGAAATAAATGGGTTGAAACTTTACATCAGGGGTTCTCAATAGGCGGCCCGCGGGCCAAATCCGGCCGCCAACCATCAATTATTGGCCCTCGACTTGCTCTAAAATATAAAGGGAAACAAAAGAATTCAGGTGTATTTGGCCCTCAAGTACGGAACTTTCAAATATGTTCGGCATTCTCCGGCCCTTCAGCTAAAATAATTGAGAACCCCTGCTTTACATCTATGTTGGTGTTTGTATTCTTCGGTTGTGACTGAAACTGTTTAGTTCATTTCACTTTCACACACACAAAAAAAAAAACGACCGACCGACCCTGATTTTGTTCTTACGTTACGCCAAACAAACAATTTTTTTATGCCTAAGCAGTGATCATTACTTTCACATTTGCACACACACACAATTCCTTTCATAGGAACATAATGATATTAGTCTCCAAAATTTCTAATCAGTATGGAATCATTCGGAATTTCTTATATTTTTAATATGCCCACATTTTCAAACATTCTCCGTAATTGATCTCATTTTCACAATTAACTACAATGATGGATGGTTGAGTCACATCATGAATTTAACTGGGTCATACACATTACCTTTCAAAGAAAATGACACAAAAAGAGTATACTCTTGAACATAAAATATCCCTTCTTGAGTTACTTACTATGAATACAATTTTGGCCTTCTTATTTTTGAGACAAGCACCAAACCAAGCATTCAAAATTGTGCCTGCAGCTGTCAAACCAGTCCACAGGGCAGTAGCAATACAAGTAGCGTTTTACACAGAACTGAATAATTAATGGGCATTAGTGAAGATCATCTTGACCTCTTCATCCGGAAAACCACATAGGGAATGATGGATCATGTAAAACCAAGCAACGGCCAATAAATGATCAAGGCAATTACGTGTTTCTCTGTCTCCCTGATGTGCTTTTTAATATAATTGTAATAAAACCATAATTGGTGTTACCAATGACTAGTAGAGGGAGTCTTATATGGCCTCATTACATGGTGAACCCCACTCTTCAACAAACATTAGCAATTTTGGCCAATTGGCTGACTTTACATGCAAGAAGCCAGCATTTTACAGCTGTTGACCCCCATGCAATTGTTCTTTTATTTTAAAAAAATTAATTTTTTTATTTTGGCCAATTTTGACAATTGATATAAGTAGGGACAGCAAAGAGCTATCCATCTGTGCAAAAATCGGGGGACAAAGTCCATTGCTGGAATCTTGCCATTATAGGCTACAAAGGGTTATAATTTTTATGTTATTAGCACCCTCCATGTATGAAGTTACTCCAATATTGGAGGGTCTGCGCCCCCGCCGCAAAACCTCCAAAATCGGATTTATGCGTATAATACGCCCAGAACACTCCAAAATCGGAGGGTCTGCGGAAATCGCAAAAACTTTCCAAAATCGGAGGATCGGCGTATCTTTAAATATTATTATTTCTTTCAAATAACTCAAAATATGGAGTTTGTAGTATTAAGCATATAATATGCAGACACTCCAAACTCGGAGGAGGGTCTGCGGACATCCTAAAAAAACTCCAAAACGGATTGGTCTGCGTATCTTTAAATATTATTATGTATATTAAAACAATACAATATTATAGGATTTCAGCATGTTACGCAGACACTCCAAAATCGGAAGGGTTCTGCGGACATCGCAAAAACCCCACAAAATGGAGGTTCTGAGTATCTTTAAATATTTTTTTATATTCAACATACCAATATCGGAGTTCAGCGTGTAATACGCACCAAAAATCGGAGGGTCTGCGGCTACGTTCAGAACTCGGCCGTACAGGCATGCAGGTTACATGTGAGGATTTGTAAATAACAACAATTTCAGGTTAACTAATTTCACTAAATCTG
>JAMKCH010046136.1:0-23231 GCA_023653785.1 Ophioderma brevispina | reverse complement strand
TTTAGGCCAAAAATCTCATAGAAGCAAGGACTGCACGCCGTGCTGAGCCGGCCGCCGCACCACTTTCAATTTGCTTCCGCCGGCCCTGCAGGGGGTGATGATTTAGCCGCCAACAACCCGGCCCTGGAACAGGTAGTACTGGTTATCAGGATACCAGTAGCAGGCTCTCAAAGAAAACCTGACCTGCATGACCGTAAATGACCATGCAGTGACAAATATCAATGCATGATTTTTGTCCAATCATATTTCTTCTCTTACAATTTTATGTTGGGACATGTGAAAAACAATAACAAAAACAATATATATAATTACTAAACACTTAGCAATTGCTTTTTTTTTTTGGCATCAAATTGAACTTTGCATGAACAGATGCTCAAAGCTAAACAAAACTGCGTACCATAGTGTAGGGGTAGTAGCTCCTGCATGGCCTTCTTTATCAGTTATCACACAGTTTTTTCCTGTTAAAAAACCTAATGCTACAATTTGAACAAAAAAGGTCGAACAGGCATGTGTGTGATTATTTTCAAATTTGCATCATCCCTTGGTGATAACCAGAGCCATTCACTTTGCGTGGAGTCTTTGACAATGACTGAACCATGGTTGTATTCCTCGATGCGTCCCGGTTCGCTCACCTCCTCGAGGACTTGCGTCTGACAGGTTACGAAACAAATCAAATTTCCTTGATAAAAATCAGAGGAACAAAAAAACACATTGCATTAGATCATTTTCGTATTTATTGTCAAGTTTGGATGGGCGATAGCTGGAGATTGAACAGAGGATATATGCACCAGAAGCTTCTGTGTGGTGCAATTACCGCTCTGCGACTAGCGCGTATCGCCAACATGCACCAATACGTAAAAAAATATTGGGCAGTCAGTCATTCAACTCGTTATAGTAGGGTTATAAAACAAGAAGTTCCATTCTAGAAGTTGGGGAAGAAGGTTTGAAGAGTTTTTCAGAGATTGAGGGTGACTGAATCAGAATGTGGGTCCAACCTCTGAATGTGGGGGAACTTTGTAAAATAAGGGGTTAAGTTATAAATTAGTACAGGGGTAAAACGTTGAAATCAAGACACATTGTGTTAAATGTTACACCAATGTATTTGTCTCATTATTAAGGATTAAAAAAGGTATAGTTTGTATAGGTTTTGACTACGGTAAACAGTTACAGCCCTATTAAGATTCAAGGTCATCCTTGGGGAAAACGTTACCCAAGGTGCCTCCCGATTTTGTTATATACATGTTGTCAAATTGTTCGTCTGCCTTATTTGACAATTTGGCATTTGGTTTCATAATTAGTGGGCAAAAATGTAACAAGAGTCTGTGCATGTATGAAGAAAGGGTTATATATAGATAGAGAGGCAACCGGTTACGTAATCTTAGAAATACACCGTCTCGCCTGTTTTGCCGACCACCAAAGAAACTAGAGTACCAAACAATAGAAAGCAATGGCAGCCTCCGCTTCTTCCACAGTATGTGGAAGAAGTGCCGCTTTGCATTACACTAATCGGTAGTGATACAAAATTATGTAGGTGTAGAGGTGGGCCAGGGGTGAATAATAGTGTACCTGGATCATGGTGCGCAGAGATACTCTTTTTCTTCATAATGCCAATGCGCGCTTAGGTGAAAAAGATGTATTCATTACGGCGGTTTATTTAAATCAAGACACTGACGTGTCATTTCATCGGTTGTGTGGCCATGGGTAGGACGAAAAATTAACCACCAATAGCAGCCCAAACATCCAAACAACTGATATTTTGGCGGATTGTTTGTATCGAATTGACTTATGTTGTGGTCTACGAGCAACCAAACTGATAATTATCCGTGCAATATTTCAAATGTCATGCGCCCCCAGGCACGGACGATGTGTTGCATGCATTTCACCCGCCCTTGGTATATAGGGGTAAATAAAAGTCTTGACCTCAAAATTGTATATAGAGGGTCATACAAAGAATGGAAATGAATTTCTGATTCAGTAGACAGGGAACTTTTAATAAAAAAAACGGTCACACAGAGAAAAGGTCACACAGGGGTATTACAGCTCAGGCTCTCTATCCCTAGTGTGTGTGAACCAATATGACCTGGCTGTGGAATGAAAACAATAATGTACACATAAGTACTCACTTGAAGAAATTAAGTCGGTACTCAAACTCCTCTTAACATGTGATCTAACCGTTATTGAAAGAAAATCATCATGGTCGACCAGCAAGAGTTCTGTGTCTTGAAGGACATACATAGTTGCCTTGCGACGGACTTCTTGAATAGGGCTATATCCTTGTGATGAAAACAATAAATTGAAAACGTCATCCATTCCCAATCCTTTTATAATACAACATGTAATGGCATGGAACACTGGGTGGGAGGGCGGTTGATGTAAAATTTATTCATTACAGGGTCAGCTGAGGAGAGAGTGAAGTAGTTTACGCTTTGCAGATCCCTTTTAGGTTGTTTAATAACCATAGAATTGAGAGGGGATTGTCACCCCCCCCCCCCCCCCCCCCCTCTCAAATTTTTTCTCCCGGTGGCAAAAAAAAAAAGGGGGCCCAAATGTTCAGGTATTTGTTTTTTACAAAAACCATCCTTGTGGTGCAGACATTTAAGCGACAAAAATTTAGGACCTGGCCGCTAAAGTTGAGGTGTAAGGCGCGGGTTGTGATGCCTCATTTACTTTTTTTTTTAAATTGGTACACCTATAAAAGTGTGTTCTTTACACAATAAAAGTTTTCCATGTTTTTGCGCTGAACTACGTCATTTTTAAGTTAAATTATGTTTTTTAAATTTTAGAATTTGAAGAATTTAAGTGTTCTTTTTTTTTTGGGATGATTTTTTTTTTGTAGGCACACGCTATGTCATTCACACAATTGTTTGAGAATGCTATGCATTATGAGCAGCCCAAGTGCTGGGACTTTGTACTTGTTTTGGTGTATCACTGGATAGAGCCAATGGGGGTGTTCATGATTGTGAAACCAAATCATTAACGGGGTCAAACGGGGCAATCTCTCTAATCATATAATTACATGGTGGGCTTGATCCTAAGTTGCATTTACGTAATCCTACACATTAATTTTTGTTTATGATTCACTAGATATCATCTAGAATAGGTTTATTTCCCCAAAATTTCCGGGTTGACTTCTAGAGGTTGCGTTTTCAATGTTGTGCTAATTAGTTGCATCGCACGGACGCATGGGCCACTTTGTGTAATTTCTGGGTCCCGTTTACAGCAGAGAAAATTCAAAAATATTAATTTCTCTGAACTAGAATCAAATTTGCATGTACGATTAGGCACACATACTCTACTTAGCCAATTGGATCAGATGATCTAAAATCTCAATTTTCTATTCTCAATTTCTTTGAGTTTAATTGGGGGAAGAGGTCTGGATCACAAAATAACTAGATTTATCAGAAGAAACCCCTGATCAGTCTCTTACCGGAAAGATTCAACAGATTGGTCAAAGGAAAAGTTCATACCTGGTCATTACAGCTTGGGCTCTCTAATTCCCTTTTGCTGTAATCTTCTGCCTAACTATATACCAAAGAGAGTTCACTGCAGGGGTCACTACATGTCAGTTTGCCTCTAACCCTGGTTTTTGCTCATACGCCCAATTTGAGGTACTATCACTGCACTTGTTTTTCACAGTATTTGGCAGGTGTCCCAAGGCAAAAAATGGGATACCAGATGGGGGTTTTTCAAAGGTCACCCAGATGTCATTGTCATTGCCACACGTTGGTTCGTCTGTTAATCAAGATAACATTGGTGATCACATATGCCTATTTAGTTGGGTTGAAGTGTTTTTTTTTAAAAAAAAACAAGAACGGTATAATAAAATTTATATTGCAATATATATTTGTTTTGAAATTTGAAGCTACCCTGGGAAAGTGATGAACACCTTTCGTACCTAGCGCCGTGGATGATGTCTGTTCCCTCCTCCTGGCAACTCAGCGTTATAGCTCGGTTTGAGAGCCGCCGTCTAGTAATGTGGAGTCGCCCCGTCGAATCTGGCCAAGCGCACATGGGGTTTTTTAAACACATGTGTGCGTTGGGCTCCTGCAGGGAAAGATTAATAAATATTCATAATTGAAATTGTCCTAACTTGAATAATATACCCCAAAGGAAGCACCTTTCTTGAGGATGGTAATCTTTTCTTCATAAAGGGGCCGATTCTTCTCTTCAAGAGTGCGTGAGGTGACGGGCAGGTGCTGGGGGCACCGAGAGTAAAATAGGACTAGAAGTCATAGTCCTATGGGTGTTGCCCTGTGGGGTGGGGGTCGAAAGGCACCACTCGGGTGGCCGGCTACCGGATAGGTGCGGTGGTAGTCAGTAAGTGAGGGGATGGGTTTTTTTTGTGAAATTCTCACTCAAAAAAATATTGATCGATTACATTGTGTATCCACACAGGTTCTCCCTCTGGGGCTCATGGGGTGATAGTGTTTAAGGGTACTACTATGGCCCAGGGATGTGGTCCCAATGCTGTGGGGTACATGGGCTCTTAACAGTGCTTTAAAGGTACTCCCATACATGAAGAAATTGATTGGTTGTGTACGTATGATCTTAAGCTAGGATGTACTCATATTTGTCCCATCTTAAGGAATGCACCAGTTTCTTCAAGAGGGGTGTTCTTGAATGTAGTTTGTTGAAAGAATTTATTTATGATGAACCGTGACAAGTAAGCCCTACAGTCTTTCCTATCACATCAGTCAAGTTTGTAAGGCAAGAATTGACAGTCCGGACCCATGTGGCAGACACAACATCTTTTCTTTTTTTAAATTTCTTTCTTAAATTTCACTTAAGCTTGAGATTTTTGGAATTAAATGAATGAAAAGCAATAGCCTTGTTAATTTCACCTAACATATTTTCAGAAGCGCAATTCCACTAACCTCTGCAATCTGACAACGCGACAGATTAGGTCCTGGAGATACCTTAGTATATTCTCCCTACAGCTATAAAGTACTCTCATCAGGCCTCGAAATAAGGCGGATGTCAATCCTTGGTCCGTCTTCTGGTTGCTTCTCTATGGCGTGTCGAGCTTTCTTTGGCCAGGTAAACTACCCTTACCATAATAAACAAGTATGCATCAGAAACTTTCGCATGCTGCAAACACATACCTCCCAATCCTGAATATGTCAGAAGTATTGACACTCGCAGTTAAAGCAATATTAAACAGGAACATTTTTGAAGAGTTTCCTCCCCCTTGTTGTGAGATTTGCACACAAGTTGCTTTGGTAATTACCATACCTGTAAATGGTATAAATAAGACCTCGCTTGAGATTTTTCTCAGGATGTGAATATCACAAAATTATTAAAATGGACTAAATTTTATTTAAAAGTCAATGATCAAAAAAGTGTGATATACAGTTTTTGTTTATTTTCTTCAGGTAATATCTTTATACACCCAAATTCTGTTTTGTTTGGATTGCTTTTCATCAGCGGCGTATCCTGGGAGGGGTGTGCTTTTGGGACGCAACACCCCGGATTATGCAAAAAAACATGCAAAATCAGCGCTATTTTCAGCTCCGTCTTCTGCTCCCGGCTTCTGGTCCCCCCCCCTCAAAGTCCGGGTCTGGATTACGCCGGTGTTAGTACTTTACATTCTACAAGATATACTCGATGTCATTCACCTTGCATTGAATGACCTCGGTTTCAACGGTTCCTTTGATTTGAATGATCCTTGATGACCTTTTTTGTGAACCTTTAAAATTTGACGGCATCAACAATCGACCCCCCACCCACCAAGTTTTGTCCTGGATACCCAAATTTTTACCCCATTTGACTTCCTTCCTTGACCTTGAAATGACCGCCTGATTACTTTGATCCCACTAACCCAAAACAAACTTGGTCTTCGGAAGGTCAAGGCCACGCTAACCCACCAAGTTTCAGGACTTGCGACCCTTGTGTCTCCAAGAAATAGACTTTGACCTTTGAATTCGCCTAATGACCTTGTTGTGACCTTTAAAAGTTTTGGCATCAACCATTGACCCATACACCATGTTTTACCCTCATTTGACCTCTCCTTTGACCTTGAATTACCCCTGAGACATTTTGATTGATCCATCTAACCAATACAAACCTGCTCTGTCTTCGAAGTTCAAGAGGCACCCACCCACCAAGTAATTTCAGGAACGTGTGACCTCGTCTCCAAGAAAATAGACCCGGTCAGACAGACAGACATTGACAGACAGACAGGCCACTAGCTGGTATTAAGGGCAGTGTTGAACCTTGAAGTTTCCGATACCATTTTGGTTTGTAACTTTGCACATAGTTGATTATTGTATTTAAAAGTATACATGTCTAGAAAGAAAATTGGACGATGAACCCTGTGGAACCAGATTAATGTAAAACTTCGCGTATTTTGGAAAAATATAAAAAAAAAACACGATTTTGCACCAAAATTTCAACATGAAACAAAAACAATTGAATTTTTTCATGATTTCCTTATGTGATTTTTTAGAAACAAAGACAACATTGTCTAGGGACGTTTTTTTCATTTTTTAAACCAGACTTACTTTTCGAATATAAGGAAAAATGTCAAAAAATTTGATTTTTTTTACTTTGTTTTTTTCCAAAATTTGAGTATCTATGGAGAATAATTCTTTAGTTAGAAATCGAAAAAATGAAAATTGAGAAAACCGTCTCCTACAGAGGACCCGATTGCTATCATAGAAAGTTAAACCTTACCTTTTACTATTCGTTATTTTTGGAAGTTTCTTGTCTGAAATTGCCAAATTTTGCGGAAAATTGAACATTGAGAAAATCGTGTTTTAAGTAAAAAAGTGACTTTTCACAAACCATTTCAAAGCTTCTCTTTCTCAAATAACTTTATCTTTGAACTTAAAAATTGAGTATGTTTGCAAGTGATGAAAACAGATCTTATGCACTATTGAATCAAACATATTTTATTCTAACGCTCCAGACATTAAAGAAATTGAAATTCCTCTGGGTCTAAATTAAGCGCTTTTTACAATTTTCAAATATTATTTTTTTATTTTTCGTTTTTTCAAGAATGCGTTCGCGCCAAAGTACATTAATACGCGCACGCTTCATTACGCAAGCAAAAATTTCACCGCGCGACCGATGGTGCCCTTGCGCCTGAACGGCGGGAATGGTGCTTAAATTCTCCGCCGTTTAGACCAAATCGGTTTTTGTAAACTTAAAAAATGGTCAAATAGCTGTTTTCAATCGCAAAAATACAGCCAGGATTGTCTGCAGTGGATAAATCTTTGTTGGTAACTATAGAACACGTTTTGATGTTTAAAATGGTGCAAAAATCAAAATGGTGTAAAAACAAAAGCACCAGGGTTGGACACTACCCTTAATATATAGAATATCCCATTATAATTTAGAAAGATATGATAACCACATTCGCTCCTTTGGTGATGTATACTGCATGCATAAGCGTATAAAGGTCATTACATGGCCGTCACTGGTATTAATATTAAACGTCACCTACCGCTCTATTTTTGGTAAATCTTCATATCTACATCAACGTACCACTCTCATCTCACATACACACCCATTTTTTTTCTCTACAAACCAAAGTTTACCTATAACCAACCGCAGTCCACCTCCCCATCCCACACTCAATCACACATAAATACAACACATGGGGTGTACCCAACCTCCATTGGCGAGTATCATTGCTATCTCCTGGAGATACCTTGTAAATGTATTCCAAACTCTACAATCGTGCAAAATAATGTTTAATTATTTGCAACTAGGGCGTCCTCCCCGGGGTTCCGCAAATCCACCTGGCTTGAATGACCCTCAGGTTTTACAATACAGCACCTAGTTGTACCCCCATAATTTGCATCCTTTGACCTTGAATGACCGCTGATGACGGTTCGTGACCTGTAAAGTTTTCAGTCATCAACAATTGCCCCCGCCCACCAAGTTTCATCTGGATACAACCTATGATTGTTGGCATCAACAATCAACCCCACCCTCCAAGTGTCATTCCATACACCAACATTTACCTCCATTTGACCTCTTTTGACCTTGATGACCCCTATGACCTTGTCGTTACTACTTTTTAAAATTTTCGGGCATCAACAAACACCCACCCTCCATTTCATATCCATACACCAACGTTTTACCAACCGGGAACCAAACGTTTAACCCCATTTTACCTTGAATGACCCCCGATGACCTTTGTGACTCTTTAAAATTTTTCCTGTTTTTTTTTTTTTTTTACTTTTTATATTTTTTTCTGGATACACCAAAGTTTTACTACCCGTTTTGACATTTCCTTGACCTTAAAAATGACCCCTAATGACCTGAACTGATTTTTTGGCGTCAAAAATCGACCTCAACCCTCCAAGTTTCATGTCCATACACCAACGTTTTACCCCATTTGACCTCATTTGAGCTTGAAATGACCCCTGATTACCTTTGATCCACTAAACCAATGCAACCTAGTGCTTTCGGACGTCCAGGGGCAACCCACGCCCCCCAGGTTAGGGAACGTATACGACCCTCGGTCTCCTCTCCTAGAAACCATTTTTTACCTCATTTGTACCTGAATGACCCCTAATGACTGTCGTATTGCAACATTTTCGGCATCAAAATCGACCCAACCCTTCAAGTTCATGTCCATACACCAACATTTACCAATTGAACCTCATGTGACCTTGTATAACCCTGATGACCTTTGATCGACAACCAAAACAACATAGGTATTGGACAGTCAAGGGGCACCCACCCACCAAGTCTCGAAAAAATAGACGCGGTCTATTTGACCTCTTTTGACCTTGAATGACCCATACTGACCTTGATCCACTAACAATACAAACTGGTTTTTGGAAACTTCCTGTTGTTCCAATCGGCGACTCAGACCGCTATATGTGTAGATAGTCAGTGGCCACGTGCCGCTAGCTATAGTTGGCAGGACAACTTAGCAGTCCGTTGTGCATGTGGATGTGGTAGTAGGTTTGTGGTGTTCCACTCATTAAGAAATAGACCGGAGGAAGCCGGAACCGATTATCTCTTACAATGGCTCTGTACACATGGTGGCAAAAATGAGGGTTTAGTGTTCTTGTCGGGTGCACGCGGAAAACAACGAATGTAAGACGCGTTTATTTCTGAACGTTTGGTGGCCGCATCATGATACACACCCTTTGCGTCTTCTCTAATCGCGTATGTCTGTCCAGACACCGCGCTCCTCGAATGTGATATATGTACTGTTGTTGTTGTTGTTGTATGAAAAACAAACAACGGTTCTCAATTGGCTATACAATGGCCAAGTAAAAAGAAAGAAAAATACTAAAAATACATCGGTCCGGACCGCTTGTGTCGCCTTCCGTCGCGGTGTAGTGAAGGATAGGCCTAACATGACCTTTGACCTTGATAGTGACCTTCATTTGACGTCAGCAACAATGAGGGATCCCACTTTGCACCTATGATTCAAGTTTGGTTCCAATGAACTTCAACTTTTCATATGAGGTCAATTTTACATTTCAGCCTATTTCACACTTGACCTCCATGACCTTTGACCTTGGCATGTGACCTTGGACCTCATTCACAAATGAGGGATCCAATGTTGCAACCTATGACTCAAGTTTGGTTCCAGATGAACTTAAACTTTTATATGAGGTCAATTTTACATTTCAGCCTCTTTTACAACTTGACATCACATGACCTTTGACTCTTTGGCATGTGACCTTGACCTCATTCAACAAGTGGGGTGTGCCATGTTGCCCACCCGTGACCCAAGGTTGGTTTTAAATCCATAAAAGTACTGTGGAGATTACATTGCAAATGTTACCATTTTAACAACAGACAACAACAGACATCTCATCAAACAACAGACACAACAACAGGGGCAAAGTGATCCCAATGTGTCTTCTTGCCTTAGGGCAGGCGACACAAAAATGATTGTTTTCCTTTTCATATTACATAGGAAAAAGGAAAAACGACACTGTGATCGTTCCCGTTTCATATTTTCACATACAAAAAAATCATTAATGAATATTCTTGGAAATAGTATCAGGAAGAATAAATATTTAAATCAAGACCTTTTTTTTTTAATATGCCATAAGAAAATGCAAAACGATCAATGCAGCCAAGTTCAAAACAACTTCCTTTTTTTCACTGTTTTGTCCAATAAACCCCGAAATGTTCTTGGAATGTCTCGACGAGATCAAGTGCAAACCTATGGAAAATTGTATCCTCAAGAAATCTCCCCCTTGCGGCATCCGAGCTCTACAAATTGCAAAGTTGGGTTCGCGCCGGTTCGCTCTCAGTTGTTGAAAGCGAAGACCGCGTAATGTTGGTGCGTCCTATATGTAGGGCAAAACGATCGCGCTATGAAAAAATATTGTGCACATCTAGCGAATGTTTACGAATCCCTTCCCGAGCAATACACGAAGACCCCCAAATATTTGCCCATAGCTGACCAAGATGGCAGCAGTGTCTGGTTTCTCCGGTCTTTCTATGGTTCCACTAAAATGTATTTACTTGATTATAATGAGTCAAAAGACGAGAAACCGCCTAATTCAAGTTTTAGTTGAGTGTAATTGATTTAGGCCTTGGAATCCGGGGGGGACGCATTGATCACAAACTTGCTTTTAAAAAACAAATTTTACTTATAAATGGCCTTGGAAACATGATAAAAGGAAGTAAATTTCATGCTTTCTTAATATTGATGGAATAACATTTGAGTCATTATCCAAGTTTCCCGGGGGGCCTAAGTACAGGGATTAACAAGTATCTGAAAAATTACAGGATATTGTTTTGATAGTTTGTGATTGCGATCATATTTTTTTGGGGGGGGATTAAAGTCAGTGTATCCATGTCAATTTTACAGGATTTTGTGCTCCCATACTACTTTAAATCTCTTAACACCATTATACCTCAATCGCATTTGAACTCGGTCGAGTTGAACACGATTCTCTCGCTGTTGTCAGAGTGGTGAAAATCCACACGGGTGGGAATCAGCCATGTTGACATAAATTGTAATCTCCTCGAACACGCTTCGACCAGCCCCTCGTACGTGATTGTCTAAGCTCATCTGCACGGCACACAGCATTTTTACTTGCCTTGCAGCTCTCTTGAACCGGGCCAAAGGCTATTAAAATGAACAGAGCAAATTAAACAGACCGAAGAATATGTTAAGGGCAAAAAACCGTTTACACGCAAAAATACGAAAGCATTCTGAAGTCCTAAAAGTTGCAATAATACTTTTCATTACAACATGACTACAGCATTAAAAACTATATGTGGCGGGGCATATAGTTTGACAATTTAATTATCTACATTCTGTGTAAATTTAAGAAATTGCGGAGGAATTTATTTTCTTAAACATTAGGTTTACACAAATCTCTATTTTTGGGGCCGGGGGGAATGGGCATTAGAGGGTGCTATAACATACAAATCATCACATACAAGCGTGAATGATGACACAATTATACTGCATCACCTTTTTTTTATTACATGTACTTAAGGTGCGTCACACTACGCGCACTGCGCAGTGCAAGGGCTCGATTAATCGATCACTTGCGCCAGCAAACTCAAACGTAACATGCTGCGCTGCCAGTTAAAATAAATTTAACTCGGTTGCAGTACCGCAATGCAGTATACTGGACACAGACCGTATTCGAGCACTGCAACTTAACCGCAACGCACCTTGCAGTGTAGCGCGAGTTATGAACGAACCTTTAGTTTGAGGGTGGAGGCAAAACATACAGATTTGGTCCACCAAACCGATTCTACTCAAAAGCTTAAACTATTACATCGAGAGATCAAGGTAGGAAAAAATAAGAAAGTTTAGCCCAAATCTCAACAAAAGCATACAGCCAAGCATCATGAGTCAGACAATGGAATCTGTTGAGGACGGGAATACTACGAATCCAGAAAAATGGGAACAGACATATTCATGAGCCAGAGAAGGCGAAAATGGCACATAAAGCTTGGCAGCACACAGCTATCGAGATTGGGTGAGAAAGGAAGTAATGAGTTTGAAGATGGGTTTGGGGAAGGTGTGGCACAAGGATTTTGAAGAAGAAGAAAGAAACACAAAACATACACAAAAACAAGAACAAGATCAACAAAGACCACCACAAAGACCAAAAACTCAAACCACCAGAGCACAGCACTCACACACACAAAAAGCTCAAATTAAAGAAGTCATGGAAAGCCGAAATCCCAAAATTTAACTTACAAGGGTCCACTTTTTAAAATGTATATAAATTTTCCCATTTGGTTTCAAAGGCAATTTTGTATTGCCGTGTTCCTTTAATTTTGACAAAATTCAGAAAGGCAGTAAAATTGGGTTCAGTTCCTTGAAACGACAACGTGGATAAACTCAAGAACGAAAAGAAAAGAATGCAGCATATCATGTGCTGAAGTGTCAAGAACGCCAAACTTTTTCAAAAATGGAGGAAAGTAAAAGACCCCCAGAAACAGAATTAATTAAAAACATAATTCATCCCACAGAGTGGAAACCTGTTAATTCAAAAAATAAATGAAAAAGGGATTCTGGAAAATCCTTACAAAAGTAACAGTTGGGGGAGTCAGCCCTACCAAATTTATGAAAAAATGGTTGTAATGGGACCCAAAATGGCTTGTGAAAAAAATTGAAATAAAAAGAACGTAATTGGGTTTCCGTGGTAATTA
Organism: Ophioderma brevispina; assembly: GCA_023653785.1. Classification (NCBI taxonomy): domain Eukaryota; kingdom Metazoa; phylum Echinodermata; class Ophiuroidea; order Amphilepidida; family Ophiodermatidae; genus Ophioderma; species Ophioderma brevispina. Next base: position 10,628 of record JAMKCH010046136.1, on the reverse strand, counting down.
TTAATTAGCAGTATGAATCCTAGACCCAATCCAAGTCATCCCGGACATCCAAGGTAGCAACCCATGTTGTTCAACATCAAATAGTGGCATGGTCTAAGAATAGCATAGAATGTTGGGAACTTAACTTGTTCAATAGAGAAGGACCGTAATTTTGTCAAACGTTTTCCTGAATATTTCTGGGATTTATTTGAAACCAATCAGCACAAATACCGTTAATCAAAAAATTGTATTTTCTCCTGGCAGAAATAGGAATATCAAATTCAACTACCAACATTCAACGGTTTTCACCAAAATTATAAACCAATAAACAGATCAGCAATATTATGAATCCCCTTTTTATCCCAAAACGGGTAGAAAAGAGAATTTTCTTTGATTTAAGACGAAACATTTTATTCACCCAAATTGAATCTTGAAGATGGAAATCAGACAAGCCTTAAATTCCATTAATTTTATCTCTTACAAATACCACAATTTGATAGATTTCAACAATGACGTTAGAGTGGGTATTCAAAAACACATTAGGCGATCAGCCTCAGCCAAATTGTCCAACTGGATGGAATTTGTCCAGACCGAGAGCTCCAAAATTTTTTACAAAAACAATGGAATAGTCTGGGTCAAGGAGGTTTTTAACCCAAATAAAATTTTTGGCCTGAGAAACAGGAGAGGGTCAAAACATCTCAACCCACCAGGTTCATAATAGTACATAGAATGTCATTTTGACTATCGTTCCCCCCATTCCAAATGAATTTAAAGAAAAAGGTGGTTAATTTTTTTGAAAAAAAGTCTTGGGAACATTATGCAAAAGAAACAGAAAAGATATAAATAAGTTGGTAGGGTAACAACAAGATTTAATAACAGTGACTTTCCCCAAGATAGACAAAATCCGTGTTTCATCTAATTAAGGAGTTTGCTCAAATTTGATTCGTTTAGGTATAAAATTAAGTTCATAAAAGGGAGTGACATTGAGAAGAAAAAATGTAATAACCAGAGTTTTAAAAGAATTTGACCTCCATTAAAGAACCTTTATTCATGAAATGGAGAAGAAAATTCGACCCCTTTAAACTCCCAATATGAATAGTTCAGATTTAGACAAATAATTTTACAACACTGAAAATGAGGCAAAATTTTTCAAGAGTATCAAAAAGGGCCTGAAAGGAACCTAACTCCCCCTGTAAAAAACATGTGGTATCGGGCCGCAGTAAATTATGATCTTTTTTCCATATCTTCCAACTTCATACCTTTAATATCATCATTACAGCGGATTGAACAATAGCAAGAATCTCGATTGCAAACGGAACAAAAAAGGGAAATAGGACAGCCTTGACAAATTCCCTGAGACATATCAATGGGATTAATGCGGAAAACCATTATTAATAACATAAACTTTTCCTCACATTGTAAAAAAGTATTAACCATTGAATGAAATTCTCACCAAGATTTGGAATCTGGAAAGCACTCAAATAAGAAATCGTGATTGTTCAACCTTCGAAGCTTTTCAATATTCTAACAGAAACAATTGACCCGGGAATATCATACGATCAGCAAACTCAATCAGGATCAATAATGTTATGAATATTACAGCCATATTTCGACCTTTCATGAAACCATTTCGATCTTCATGAATGAGATTGTCAAGAGCCGGTTTAAGGCGGTTGGCCATAGTTTTGGCAATAATTTTGTGAATCCGTAGTCAATAATGAAATCGGTACGATAATTTTAAAATAATTAGGGTCCCGATCTTTTTAGGAAGCAAAGTGATGTTGCCATTTTCTCTGGGATGGAATAAAAACCCTGATTCCAAAGAATAATTCAAAGAGGGATAAAAAATAAGTCACCAATGTCTTGAAAAAATACAATGTAAAATTCAAGCGGAAGTCATCCAAACCAGGTGACTTATTATGCTGGCATTGACTTAAGATTGGAAAATAGCTTTGCTTTGAGATGGGGCCTATTTAAAGGCGTCTTTGAAATGCTCAGAAAGTTGAGGGATGTTAATTGATCAGACAAGGAGCAAGCGCCTGTTTTGAATCAGCGGTGGTAAAACAGAAAGGAAAGAATAAAGGTTATCATTAAAAGGCATGCAGTTTCCTCAAAAATCATGGATATGATCAGTCTCAGAGTACCATCTTCCATAGTAAGAGAACGAATAATTTTCTTTCACAAGATCGCTTTTCCAAATTGCCAAAGTACCTGGAGCTCTTCTCACCATGCTCGGCCCCCCATTAATTCTAGATCTGACAACAAACAGCTGTTTCCGGCTTAGAATACATCCAATTTATTTTCAATGAATGGAGTTGATCGACCAGGTTCAAGACTGGATTGGAGTTCCCCTTTCCATCTGATATTTCAGATATGTCTTTTTCACCTTTTACTTTTGTCCAAAATATCAGATGTTGTCTTAGTCCCTTTCCTTTTCTTCCTGCTGGTGTATTCAATGCCGTAGCCAGTAATATAAAACATTGTAAACTATCCCAAAGAATATTAGGATTGACAAGAGTATCTGTGGATGGTTTTGTATTAAACTCAGCAAGTTGGATTTGATAAAATAAATTGATAAATTCAGCATCAGGTTTAAAAAGTGACAATTGAAGTTTCAATAGCCTTTTGCCTCTCGCAGGGTATCATTTGAAATTTTTGCAGTGACAATAGGATGTCAGATACTGATCCTGAAATAATTATTGGAAGCAGGCACGTTATGACCAAATTAGTGGATGCAAAAAATTAATTCACGTCTAGATAAGGCAACGGAGTTTTGGTGCCGAGCATTTCCTGAGTTAGAATGTTCTAATCTCCAGATATCAACCAAGTTGAATTCGTCCATAAGTGCCTCAATTGGAATGATGGGTAATAAGGTAAGAGAAACCATTATAGTCAAGAGGGCCTAATGCAAAATTGCAATCCCATGCAACGATCAATCGAGAGGAATCCATACTATCCAAAACAGCGAAAAGATCAAGAAAAAAATCAGGGTCATCATGATTTGTGCATAAAACATTTAACTAAAATTAAATGGATACCAGGATAAGGCATCAAGATCACATATCTACCCTCAGGGTCCAAAACAGAGCTTGTTACTAGAAACAAAATGGAGGACTTGATTTAATTAGGGGATCCAAAACCCTCTGCTGTTGTGCATAACTAGAGAGCTACATATGACCACCCCATTGAGTAGACCACCATTTCTCATCTGTTAAAAGGAATGGGTGTCCTGGAGAAAAATAATATCATCATGCGTTTATGAAAATAATGTCAAAATTTTCGTTTCCGCTTACAATTATCTTGTAGACCCCTGCAATAAAAGTGCTAATTTTAAAGCCATGAGGAATAATAACAAAAAAAAAGAAAATGAAACATTTATCCCCCAAAAAAAGGCCACCCATGATACATGACTCATTGGAGCACCACACCCACCAATCACGCACAAACACGCAACAAACACGGACGAGACCAGGACAAAAAACTAGACCACAAAAAACACAAACAAAACAAACAAAAATTACACACGAAAAACATTGAAAAACATCGAGGAAAACAAACCACACTCGGGCTGGAACCGTCAAGTGAATTTCAGTATACAAATATTGAATGCATGAGGGGCATGGTTGAAAACTATAGCCCAAGGTGTCTCGAAACATAACTATGCCCCGAGGCGTAACCCGAGGGGCATAGTATGGCTTTCAAGATCAACGAGGGCCTATATAGTTTAACCATGCTCCGCATAAAAAGCAGGTCGATTTTTTGTATTATATACCGAATATATAGATTGTTGTCATCTATTGGTTAAAAAGAACATTCTTAAGCCAGGAGGATGCTAACACAGGCCGATGTGTAGCTCATGAGCTGTAGGGCCATGTTGTCATGCATGCATGCATGTTACAATTTGTGTAACTTAGGAGTCCAAACTTGTCAAGAATTAGCAATCAACCTTTCTTTGTGTTGAAAAAGTGATGTTGGAAAGTATTTGGAGAGTCCAAAACGGATGCCGTAATCGACTTCTTGCCATTTTTTATCAGAAGATGTGCTACAATTTCCTGCAGCGCGATTCAGCAACTTTTTTACACGGCCTGCAGATGGCCGTCATTGTGTCAAATTATTTATAAATCCTCGAATTTCACGGTGTATTTACCTGCCGTTTGGTTATGAGCTGTATCTCTGATTCCTTTCAGATCTTCATCTACAAACTATCTGCTAAGCGGGTCAGGCTATGAGTATGAGGGTCTATGCGAGGGCTATGGTTTGAGAATCCACCGCTACAGCATTCCCTAACACGATGAAAAACACACATATAACGACTAATGTGATAATTCCAACTTTATATTTCTGTTAACAATCACCCTAGAACACAACGTTTGTCTCTTGATTTATGCAGAAAACTTTGGATCTAGGTGCTTATCAACAGTAGAACTCTTTGCCAGCGACCCTTCAAACCTGAGGGCGCACCCTTTTAAGTTTCTCAAAACAGCAAGGCGGACGCCGATGGGCGTATGACAGGGTGCTGTATGGCGTGTCAAACAACATCAGACGACGTGCAACGCTACGGAACGGGTAGCCATTCCCTTGCTCTGTTGTATCCACGGTTTGTATCAGACTTTTCACTACAGCACAGACTCCCCAATACGGGTGTAAACAAAATACGGTTTCTACGTATATTCATCTCACACGCTTCATTATATTTCCACTCATAATCAGATGAATAGTTCGTACGCACAGTCTTTTACGCTGGGAGAGGGTGGCCAGGCCATAGTAATGAACTATGCCCGATATTCCCAGGGCATAGTTCAGTTTTGGTTCAATCTTGAAGTAGTTGAATTAATGGCTCCACTTTTAACCAATAAGATGACAGGGATCTATTAGAGGTATTAATTCCCAAACCATGGTTCATTGTGCAGGGAGCTCACAACAAGTTGGTATCAAAAATAAAAAAAAATTAAAAGGGCAACTCCCAACAATACCAGTCTTATTCAGGTAGAGCACGGTACCAGCTGTGAGTGTAGGGCAAACTTTATATAGGCCTTGAAAGGAAAACACATCCACATTGGCCTACAGAACAGGCAGCAGAACTGGGAAAAGGGAAGGCCATTATATACCCCGTTCATTCACCATAGGCCATTTGAAATTTGTTTAACCGCGTGTGAAAGAAATTCTATTTAACACGCGCGCTTCTAGCCATAAGGCATTCGTCGCGCAAAATGACGGCCACTTGCGCCCGCTGCTAGGTACCAATTCAAAGCCGATGCCAATCTGTGATGAACAAAGATAAACATACAAGATAGTACAACCGAAGCTGTACTATGCACATGTCACCGGAAACTCACATACCGGGCTCTACCGTAACAAATAGGCTTAGGCCTATCATTCCTCTTCAGAAAAGAAAAACACGCATTAATAGGTGAAAAGATCAGGGAACAAACAACCGGGGGAAAGGGCAGGCAAAGCAAATTGAATTGAATTCAAGAGCGAGAGAGATTAAAATGAATTTGAAATGAATTTTGAAAAAAAAGGGGATTAAAATCAAATAAAAAAAGCTAAAAAGGGTGATAGGGGACCTGGTTTCATTGGGATCACAAGAAGAAACACCAGTTGTGTTGTGCTTTGAACATCCCACATAAAAAAAAAGTCCATTGGTTCCATGGATCAAAATAATTTTGACACCTCTATATGTGAGGCAATTAATGTCAAAAGTGCTATAAAAGGAGTTATTATTATTAGAACCTCAAAGGCCAAAGCATCGTTGTGAATCAAAACAGTCAACCACCTAATAAAAGTGTCAACAGTCTGACCTGCATTCAAAAGCAGGTGTATAAACAAAAATGATTAGCAAAAGCATGAAAAGTTGAAATCGTCCAAAATAGCTGCAGCTAGCTGAAGTAAAACAGTTTGTAAATAGTTTTTTTTTAATTCAGGGGGATTTTAGTTGCCCAGTAGTGGGATCTTCTATTTTATCGAAGCTGGATACACGAGGAAAGCCTGACGACCTTCAGGCTCTCAGTCGCGACGCTCTGGTATTTTTCTCTCGTACGTAGCTTCTGAATCTTGACGGAAAAGTCATGGAACGAAGAGTCGAACCCCTTCTCCTGGACCAAAGTTCTTTTGCTTGAACAAGTTCATAAGGGCCTTCCTGTCTTTCTCTTTGTCTGGATAGAAAGAAAGCAAAGTCTACGTAAATAAAAGGCCTGGGTTGGTCACGACGGCCACCGCTACGATGAGCTATTGATCTTGTTGCTGTTCAATCCCGATCAGACAGGAATGGTTTTGATAAAAGGCCCAAAAAAAAACAGGTTTCCAAATCCCCCAGCTCTTCTGGAAGGTTGAAAAGACGGGTATTTTCGCGCCCTCTATCTCAAATTCGTCAGTTTCATGTTGTTGTCATCTAACTCCTGTTAAAAGCTTATCTAAAGTTTCTGGGAGATTGCTAGCCTCCAATCGAATACTCTCATGGGCTTCTCTACATTTTCCGTCAAAATCTCAGCAAAGCGAAGCGTTCTGCCTGGTTTCAAAGTCTTAGAACCATTTCGGTGGTTCTTCACGATCATGTGAAACGAACGAACAACCGAGCTACCGGAATCCGTAGCCAGGGGGGGCCGCCATATTGGAAGTTTGTGACCAGCCATGGAAGTGCACTCACGGTGTATGAATTGGTCTGGGTTTCTTCTTTTGGTCTGTGTTACTCGTTGACCTACTTGCATGCAGTAATGTAAAATCAAAAATTGCCTGGAAATTGCCAAAAATAAACAATATTTACGGAGACGGCTGACAGGAACATTGTACACGAGCGGCCTTTCCGTCCCTCTACTGCTAATCTTCGTACCATATCCATCCTGTGTATATAGCTCCATTTTCTGATAAAAAATCAAATTTGATTTCTCCATTTTATTGAGAAAAGATTTTATCATGGAAAAGTACTTGTTTATGATAAAAAAAAAAAGAGAGAGCAGGGGATTCCCCTAGTGTTGTTTGTGCAAGGTGCACTGTTTGCTTAGGGATAGAAGTGCTCAATAGGGGAAAGGGGAATTCCACAAGATGTAACTTAGAAACTAGTCAACTTGTTTATGCCTTGAGATCAAAACATTGCATGATCTGCTGGGGATTCCCCCATGAATTCTAAATGTGAAATGATGCAATTTAGCATGATGTAATTTTTGTGAAATCGATTTGGACAGTGCTAAGAATGTAAATGCATTGATGGCGATGTAGGAATTCTATTAAATGGACTTGGGAACTTGTGAATGAAGTCAATATATAATGAAGATTTAGTAAAGTCTAGGGGACATGCAAGCGGTGTTGTACCAGGAGCTAACAGTACTAAGTTTATAGCTAGTTTAAATTACGATAATTGGTAGTAGATTTGTGATTTAGATAGTGCCAGGATTTATTAGTTTTCAATTCCACGTGAGCGGTGGCTATAATTATTCTACTTGTCGTCTTTGAAGCAAAAGTGCTGGGAATCAAAATAGGATTCAAATTGTGGACAGATAGAAGTCGTCGTGATGATATCTGGACTGAATATGACTGTGGAATCTAGTATTGGTGTCGTTCGAGGGACTTATTAACCTGTCGTCTTGAACTGCTTGACAAAGTTATCTTCAGGGACTAGAAGATTCCATGGATATTTAGTAAATTTATGCGCTGTTAATTTTGGGGAGTTAGTCTTCGCCTTTGTGTGTGTTGAGGACATATCAACGCTTCAACACAGGACATAGAGAACTCTAAAGTATAAAATTGGTGTAATTTGATATATGTATATGTTTGGACATATACCTAAATTCTTGAACCACCAACCAATTAAAAATCATTAAATCTGTATATTATATAAAATTCAGACTCACTTGTGCACACGGGCTCATTTGTTGTGTTGTAAAAGGCTTAATTTCGGACTTTGAACATCTTACAGACTCTCATAACAAATATTACAATAAAAAAATAGGACAGCGCGTCCCCCCCCCCCCCCCAATAGGTCGTCCTATTGGTGGCCAAAGAATTAAATTGATCATCTGACACTAAAAAAGTAAACTTTGACAAATGTTATTATTATCCGGACAAGATAGACCCCAAGTGGCCTGCTGAATGACCTTTGACCTCATCAGTCCTCATAAGACTTGTCCTCATGTACATGTACCAAGCAATACCAAGGCTGAACTGATCCATAACTACATTAAAAAGATAGGGACATTTAATTAAAGGTATACACAGCGCTTTAGAATGACCCTAACCCTAAGTGACCACTGAATGACCTTTGACATATCTGATCTAACCATAAAACCCCTTGCCTCAATTTAAAGCATACAAGAAGAAAACATGATCCATCACTGCACTAAAAGCTAGACATTTAACCCAAAAGGTATACATACACACCAGATATAATGACACTAAGTGATCCCTGAATGACCTTGGATAACCTTGGGGTAACCTCGTTACCCCAGACCCATGGTTCAATGTAAACTATAAGCATACCAAGTATGAACTTGATCCATCGCTACACAAAAAGCTAAACCACTTTTTAACAAAAGTGTATTCCACATGCACCGGGGCATGCACCAATAGAATGACTCTGAATGACTTGTGACCTCATGATCACTTGTATCAATTGTAAAGCAAACCAATATTACTTGATCATCACTGCACTAAAACTCTAGACAACATTTTAAAGGCCATGGCCCGATCGCTATAGCCTCGTCCCCCAGAAGCCCAGATTTTAAACGGAAGTGGTCAACATTTTGGTATCAGAAGAAGCTACATTTTTTTCTGCTTCTCATTACCCTGTGAAATCTTAGGGCCAAGGATGTTTTGTTTGGAGGGTAATGAGCGAAAATGTATCCAATTTGGTCGACCAATAATTATTTTACACAGTACTTCTATGGGGCTTACGAAATCACGTTTTCAGCTCGCACATGAAAACGCATTGAAATATTGGCACGAAACTTTACAGGTGGGGTTGTTGGGTGAAGGCCATCTATCAAGATGAAAACTTCATATCCTTAATCGGGCCCTCCCCCTTTAAAAATCAAAAGTGTAACACAACCCCAAAAGTGAGAGACACACACACAGACCTGACGACCACACACAAATCATGCTGCCATAAGGTCGTTCCTATCGGCCAACCTATAAAACGAAGCTCTTATCAATAATTATCCAGTGCAATCTTTCCTCTACGAACGACCTAAAGCCTGGCCGGGGGAGGGGGGGAGGGGAGCTCGTATTTTGAAAGTGACGTCCGCTCCTACCGCCCCTTGATACCAAGAGCTATCGTGAGCGGTTCTTGCCAAAAGGGGTCATTCATTGTGAGGGAATATAAAGTGGGGGAATTCGGCATGGAAGAGAATAAAGGGGCATTTTGATGCCTATAAATAATCCTACTGATGTATAATAATCCCTTACTCTTTTTGTGTGACCCCAAATATACAGGGTGGAACCAAAACTAATGTTTTGAGCAAAAACAAGGGTCTTCATGCATATCCCTAAAATCCCTAAAATCTAGGACTTTTAGGCATTGGCGTGTGAGGACTTTAAAAAAGGGGTCACGGGTGACAGAATGGTAAAAAGGGGGTCTATTGGCAGAGCATGACGTGCGAATCATATGGTAGTTGCTTCCCCTCCCCCCGAGCTAAAGACAACAATTATTGATCTATTGCCCCCGGGGGGGGCAACTCCCTAAAAATAGGTGACGGGGATGTTGCGGCACTATTGACCCCCTTTTTTAAACTCTGTCAATGAAAAAGACCCCCTTGCTTTAAACCTTCTGTCAATGAAAAACCCCCCCTTTTTGTAAACCTGTCACTGAAAGAACCACCTTTATTTTTTTTAACTCTCAGTTAATGCCTCCCATTTTTAATCAAATGTCCTGAATGACCCCCGTATTTCTATTATTTCATGCGCTCACAGAAAGCCCCTTTTATAATGTTATAACATATAAACTTGGGTTTGAATGGTTAGAATGTGCCCGAGAATGACCCCCTTTTTTTTCACAAAATGTGAGAGGCTCAGTGATTGACCCCCGTTTTTGCAATCCTCCTCACCAAATGACGCCCCTTTTTTCCTTAAAGTTCTTCAGCTTCAGCGAATGCCCCCTACTTTGAAAGTCCAAGTCCTCACATCCCGTCCCTTCATTATGAGTGCCCCCCCCCCCGGGATTATTGCCTTTTTAAAAAAATTGTGATTTTTTTTTCAGCCAATATTTTTGCTTTTACGTGTAAAGCAATACCGAAGTCCTAATTTGTAAGTTCTTGGCCGCCACTGCCTGACGATATGGCAAGATTCCCTCCCCGCATGGTGCCTGCCGCAATGGATGTTTATGATTTTTACAGGGGATAATAGCTCTTGCAATCCCTAATTACATATATACTAAATGGTCAAAATTATGTCCAACCACTGATTGTTCTACATATAATGAAAGAGACAATGCGTGTATGGTGTCAAAGCGCTTTGTTTTTGTTACTTTTTTTCACATATCATAGAGTTATTATCTCCATGGATATAAACAACTGGGCTATCGAGACACATTTTTGTTCGCTATAATTACAATCCGTTGGTCTGTAATGCAGTTCCGGACAGCAATCCGCCTACAACAAATACCCTGATAATGATTTCCCCCTCAATGGCAAATTCAAGAACTACACCGCACTAATAACCGT
>JAMKCH010046135.1:0-22000 GCA_023653785.1 Ophioderma brevispina | reverse complement strand
ATGTTATCAATTTGAAAATCAATGAAGATGCTAGTACTCACCTAGGCCCCCAATAAAATAAATTGTTTGTCACTTACATTAATGTCTCATGTTAGTTAGTTAAACCAAAGTTTTAAATCCGGTTTTGTCCCGTCAACGGGGTGGCCGGATACACCTCACACTCAGCATACTGCTGTGTGAGGATTTATTGGAGCAAAAGATAATGACCGGATGCCCTTCCTGAATGCAATCCACAGTTTTCAGGGTGGCCTAGCCTTTGGGCAACTATCCCAACCATACAAGGCAGCATGTGCTGGATGGTCGCCAAGCTCTCCAGAGCTGACACCCTTAGGCAATCTTCTTTTTCCATTCTACGCAGGTAAACTCTACCCTCCTCATCAGAAAAAAAAATTTCCTTAGAAAATCGATGGGGGGCCGGTTTAGCCGCCGACAACTCGATCCTGGGACTGAGGTAGTACCGTTACCAGGATACCAGTAGCAGCCCTCAAAGGAAACCTGACCTGGACATGATTTTACAAAATGTGCAAAATAAATTGATTATAAAATAAATATTCACTCACTGCCATGGTCAAAGGCCATCAGAGTCTGTCATCCGAATCCTCACAAAATGTATTTAAAACCTGCTGCACTTAAATATCACAAATTGTCATTTTCCAATACAATTTTTTTTTATGTTCAAACATACATTATGGTTACGAGATAGCTAAGAAATTAATACAATGGCTGTATTTGATCTGTCAGACCAAGATCAATGATTTGGGTTTTACTGTTTTTTATTTACATACTGCCACCACTGACCTCTACACATGGATAGCAGGTCTGAGTCGCCGATTGAAACAACAGGAAGTTGCTTTTTGCCCTTCTCAATGTCGCGGGAAAGAATGCATACACCTGCTGGTGCACATATTCCACACAGATGTTCTATTGTTATACAAAATTCCTTTAACTTGGACAATAAAGTGAAGCCATATTAGAAGGGCAAAATGACACTTCCTGTGGTTTCAAATCATCCACTATTCAACGGTGCGGGCCAGCTCCCCCGCGCTATCCATGTGTAGAGGTCAGTGACTGCCACTCTAGCTTTTGGAATCAATGATGTTGACAACTACCATTGATCAGTGAGATTGACTCTAGTCCACCTGTGCATACACATTCGAATGATACTACAGTCGACAAAGGTACAAAAAACTGCTATATATAATTCAAGCATCATTTCTTATAGCTTAAAGATAAGAAATATGGCAAATGCCATGGAGCAGCCCATTGACATAAACTCATTTTGATATATTGACGATTTGATCATTGTGAACTGGGCATCGTCCAAATGGCATATTTGGACAAGTAGCAAATAAACGCCAGATAATATAGTACATCACTATATTTATTTCAACAGCCGGCATCTCACCACAGAAGTTCGGATAGGGAACAACACGCACAACTACAGGTTTCTATAAACAAAATGGTCTGCGGTGATCCTGAACTGACCATAAATTTCTTTGGGAGTATCATCTGAAGATGGCCAGGGCATTAACATGATGATTGATTTGTTTTGATGCATACTCTATTGTATGAGTATCAGCGTCCGCAGAACCCCAGATTTTATCGAAGTAGTCAAAATTTTGGTATCAGAAGAAAGCTACTATTTTTCTCATTTATCCTGTGAAATCTTAGGGCCAAGGATGTTGGTTTGGATGTTATGAGGGAAAATGTGCCCCATTTTGGTTGACCAATATTAATTTTAAAACAATCTTCTATGGGGTTACAAAATCACGTTTTTAGTTCTCAAATCAAAAACAGGTTGAAATATTGGTTTGAAAAAGTAATATCTAAATGAACACTTCAACCAAGGAAAAGTTTTTGGGTAAAGGCCATTCTATCATTTTATATACTTAATTTGGGCCATTCCCCTTAACTTTGCAAATATTTAGCCTACCCTTTTGTCTAAGTACCCTGTAATGCACAAAAGAGTGTTTATAAATATACTATATACTTTTTTTCAAATTGAAAATAAATGGGTATGTGAAATGTGTATTTAGTGCATTTGTACCAATTGCGATAACTTTTTCCCCTCATATTTTCTGAGGACTACAACGTTTTAAAATACCCTAAAAAAACTAAAGAAATCCACTATAATGCAACTATGAAGAGCAATACACTTGTTTTTTCTAAGGAAATATATTTTTTTTGCCTCATACTGTTTGACCCCATGCAAATTGTCTCTCATTTTTAGAGCAATTTTTTAAAGGTGCATTTCGTGATTCCAGCCCTTTCTGTTTTATTCATTGTTCACTAGATATCCTTGAGAAAAGCTTATTCACAACAACTTAGCTGATCCCGACTTTGTGGTTTTGTGTTATGAGCAAATGCTCGTTTCCCACGGTCCCATAGGCCACCGTGCTATATTTTCTGTCCGTTTACGGACAGCAAATACAAAAAAATTGTGAATTACTACCAACACGGCCGAATTTGAACTTAAGCTTTGGCACACATGGATTACTATGTTCAAGATTTAAAGAATTATATGAAAATCTCAACTTTTTTTAGGTAAGTCGGGGGGACGAGGCTGTGGATCACGAAATGCCCTGTAAGCAGTGGTGACACAATTTTGACAATATAAGTAGTCAGATGCAAGAGCTATTACCTCTGCAAAATATCAGAAATCATTCTGGGAATACTTGTTACACAGGCCTACAGAGGTCATGATTGGTATGTTATAGCGCCCTCTATATATGCCCATTCGGCACAGAGAGACACATTTAACTAGATTTTTTAAAAAAAACATATTTGCCCGCAATGAAATTTCATAAAATGTACACAGGATGAAGTTAGTGGAATAAAAAAGCCAAATTAGTCGTCAAAAGTGTGTCGCCGTTGATTTTTTTTGTTTTATTCTGGTTTTGTCATAATAAATGAGACTTTCAAACAGCTGTGACATAATACCACTTACATCAAATTCTACATCACGCAGCAATACTGGTACACAGGGTCTTCAATCCTCAGCACAGTGTTGCCCTTGGCATCCTGGATAGCATACTTTGGGAAACACGGACTCCATTGTTTGGCAGACGTAACCGATGGTAGTACCAATTGGGGCCTGAACCTCCATCTTCTGCAGAAAACTGAAATGGCATCAATAGAAAAGTAACATACTAGTAAATAGGGAAATGACTGGAAAAACTGTACATTAAAGCCACTATTAGTGAGTCACCCAAAATTAAAAATATTGGAATTTGCCAGGGATCATCTCAAAGGAAGGAAATCTATAGAACATAGAGATAACTCTATAACTCTTGTTAAGTTATTTTTACAACTGAAATTTAACAGAAAAGTAAGAGAACAGCAGTGTTCAAAATATGAATTTCAATTGAATTATGTGTTGTAGTAAGTGTCCGTACAGACAGTAATTACTAAAATATTTGATTTTGTTCTTTTAAGGTTTCTTTTGGGCTTAGTTATACTTTTTTTAGGGTATTAGGATACCTATTATCGTTAGAGACATGCAAAAATCTGTTTTTTTTTAATGATTTTCGATTGGTCTGATTTAGCCAAACATGGTAGAGTGCTTTAAAGAAGATACAAAGAAATTTGGCTGAAGCAGGATTCAAACCAGCAAGCCTCTAGATACTAGGTCAGTGGCTTCTTAACATCCAAGCTATCAGGCTGTAAAGCTATCCTGTCCTTTAAAGGTGCAACGAGAGATTTTGAGACACCCAAATATTGTGTCACAATAGTAATTTTATATACATTAGACACTCAATAGAGTTTCTTACCTTGTATTTGGTGACAGAAATGTCATAAAAGAGAGAAAAACGGAGATTGATGATATTTGCTTATATTTCAATATAAAACAGACGGAATTTCGTATTTCTCTATATGAATTAGGATTTCACAATTTGTGTACCAAAGAAACCTTTCTCACAGCTTAAAGGTGCTTGTTCCAATTTGTGTGTATTGTGTTCTCTCTTATATGAGCGCCTTGCACTTGCACATACCCCCCATCAAGTACCATGGGAAATAAACTTGTGTTTTGATGGTAGATGCATAATGCATTTTGGGAAAGCCCTAATTCAATATTGTGCTAATATTGATGGTTACCCACAAAACGGTTTTGTTTATATCTTGGGAATGAAATGGAATTTTGACGGCTTCAAATTTCAGGAGACAAGTGAGAAAAATACGTCCTTTTATCTGCTATCAAAATCACACTACTTCCGGGTAATCAGGGGGTCCCAAAGAACGATCGGAACACGCACCATTTAATCTTTAAGATGGTGATATTGTTGATGTAAAGCTTTACATCAGGGCAAAAATCAGTAACTTTGATTTTTTAGGGACACTTGATATGTGAAAACTCTTGTTGCCCTTTAAATGGGTCAATCTTATTACCAAATACATTGCTAGATGCCTTTGGCTTCTCACTTTAGCACCATAGCAAAGATAGTCGTTAATTACTCTGCTCATTAACGTCATAGATAGGAATCTGGTAAGTTTACTTTGAAAGGAGAATCTTTTAACTTGTCGGAAATATAAATTGGACTGTCCAAAGTTCATTTACTTCTGACCAGCTGCTTGGGCTAACATGACCTTTGCAACGTTATCAATTAGACTGCTATTGATTAAGAGCTTTCCCTTTTTGGAAAGAAGCAAAGGGTGATATTGAGTCAATCCCCCCATGCCCCAGTTTTGGGAATTTCACCTCAACAAGTCATTGACCCCACAAAAAATTCCTATTCTTAAACACAATAAACTGTCTTTACTTATTTTAGCCCACAAGTTGCTAGTTACTTAAGGGATATGTTGCATGACATGAAATGTTTGGGTTCTTTAATTTTGAAAACAATTCTTAACCCCTAAGTATGACATGTGTTTAGTAACATTATTAAGATATGGCACCATATTACATTACATAGTAATATAGGCACAGTACAATGCATTGTGAGATGATTCAAAAAACACCCTCTGGAAAGAAGTGTAGGTTACTTTGTTGCATTACTCCTACGCAGACGACACGGCAATTGGAATAGGGCCTGATGGCTTTGAGTCCTAGAAACAGTGTTGCAAAAAGACCTAAACCAATTGTAGCCAATGCTCCACCGATGGCACTGAAACTCAGCCAAACCCAAGACCGTCAGCTCTTGTCTCCACCTGCAAATCGATGCGCAAAAAGAGAACTAAACCTCACTCTAGATGGAGAAAAACTGTCAAATGACCCAACAACGAAGACCTTGGCGTCACAATGGACCGTAGCCTTACTTTCAATCACACACCAAGGCAGTCGCTGCCAAGACGCAGTCCCGTTTCAACCTCCTCAGAAGGCTTGCAGAACTGGATGGGGTGCATACTTTGTGACACCTTACATACATCAACTGTTGAATTGGCATACTCCACCGCTGAATACTCTGCACCAGTATGGAGTCAAAGCGTAATTCACACAAGATTGATGCGTTCTGAATTGATGCAATGAGACTCTGTTTTAGTGGTGCTTTTGGCGACGGGGGGGGGGGGCCTGTAGAATAACCTTCCAATTCTGTATGGCATAGCTCCAGCAAACCTTAGGAGGAACCTTCAGACGATCCAGCTCGCCAAGAAATGTGACGAACCTGGTTAGCCTAATCCCCACCCCCACCCTTTGAGGATCAGAGAATTCCAAGGATACTTTGCTACCCAATCCATGGAACTGCAGTCGCAGTATCCCTATCGATTCATCCTGGATCAATGACAGATGTATGAGCAATGGTCATCCTCTAAACTTTGAACCTCTAAAGCAGTTTGGAAAGCCCATCTAGCAAGCCCAAAGGCTGTGACCTCTAAAGGAAAGCATGGGTTCAACCTCAACAGACTCAGAACTGGCGTTGGTAGTACAAAGACCTTCCTTCACAAGATCGGAAGTTTAGAACCTTCCACCCCAAAACTGCGATGTGGAGAGCCAACAAAACCATTAGCACATCATAGATGACTGTGATGTCTACAAGTCCCCAAGAGGACAATTTCCAGGCCTGATCACCTGGATGATGAAACTATCAAATGGTTAAAGACGGATCTTCCACTGTGATTTTGGACTTGCACGAACGAACGAACGAACAAAAACACCCTCTTGAAAGAAAGTTTCCGGATTACAATTTCAAACCTTGGGTGAAGGGAGAAGATTCTCAGGGTTTTTGTTGGGGTACCCATGCTGTCACTCCAGGTTCTGGAAAGTGATCTCTAACAGGAACAACTTTTCAGTGAAAATATTCTCCTACATGGACCAGTTTTTGTAATAAGATACCAATTTGGAGAAAATATACAGAGTTTTTCTGGTTAAACTGAGAATCATGACATCATCCGAGACATTTACTAACAAGTTTAGGATTCTCTTCATATTTGTATCACTGGATCAGTCACATTATGGCTATTGAATTTGATACCCCAAATGCACTGAGAAGAGATTAGTTTTAATTTATAACTGCGCTTGGAGTATGGGGCCCCCAACCATCATCCAAGATTCCCACAGAATTAATTGATCATATTCCTTTTATGGCGCAATTTGCATTGGATTGGACACCTTAGTTGTTATGATAGGGGGGAATAATGCTGCATTGTTTGTGACCAAATAAGAAGTTGACACTCTGCCTAATCATCAATCAATCAATCGAGCCAATCAATCACTCAGAGGCAACAACACTGCCTGACGGACTCACCATGGACACAGCAAGTAGTAGTACATCTAAGGTCACGGTGTAGGGTATCAAATCCTCTGGGTGTTATCCAAGATCTTCATGTCAAAGGCAACGCGAGTTGCCACCGCCAGTTACGAGTCCCTGCAGCAGTTGGAACTCTGTGGAGTACGTGCACAGAGAAGTGTTTCATATTAATATGAGGATGATGATGCATTTAAATAACAGATTTGGCTTGACAACCCATGCCCCTGTGGGTGGGTAATTTTGAGATGGAGAAGTGGACAGGTTGTGTATAAAAAAGTTTTGGATTACTGGTTGGACCAATTGCATAACACCCGATTTATACTGGTGTTAAAAAGGAAAGAATTAATGCGTTCATTCAAACGTTTGAACCTATACAGAGAAACACTTATCCATGACGGAATTACAGGGTAATACAAGGAACCCACTGACTTTAGCATAAAGGGGTCTTTCTTCTAGGCATCCTTTAGAGCATTCAGTCGTGTCCATTCATGTGCAGTCGCAAGCGATCCCCACACTTCTGGTCCGGTCCAATCATGGGAAATATCCAAACCACAATGCAGGGGGGTCTTCTGGGTGGGCTTAAGGCCCCGGCGGTGTTCCAGGTGCCCCGTGGGGTACAGCATGAGAGTAAGAGTGCGAGAAAGCCAATATGGGTAACAACAGGACGGTAAAGGTATTTGTCATTCAAATGGTGTAATCATTTTACATGAATAGGTCACTAGGTATGAGGTTATCATACATGAAGGTCAATCCAAGCAATTAAGCTAGTATGTATTTTCACACCCCGCGTCTGTCATGAAGGGTGATCGGCTTATCATTACTTTTAGTAAAATACTAAATTAGGAAACATATTATAAATTTAGTGATGTAAGGTAATCCCTTAGCTTGATTTACTGTCACCAGTAGATATATAATAAACCTCACAGGGTCTATCGTAAAATATTAAAACATGTTATTACATGCTGTTGTCGTTGATTGATAACTGACGTGCAATGGTTACTGATGTCATTTAGTAAATGGCATGCATCCATCCACCTACATTATGAAGCCCCAGCCTTTAGAAGGTAATGTAATAAGTGACCAAATATGCACATTGCAAGGCCTTCATTTATGAAAATAGAGGAGCTAATGTAATAATCTCCTGTAGTCATTTAGGAGCTCAACAAGGGTGCTCAATTAATTACATGTCATAACAAAAAAACCGGCCTTTCAATTAATAGAGAGCTCATTTTTTGGAGCTCCTGAAAGACTCGACTGCTCAGGAGAGCTGTAGGTGCTCCGGAGCTATAGCTCTCCTCAGAAATGAAGGTCTGCATTGCGCATTTCAAAAGTTCAATTTACAATATTGGTCAACATAATCAGAATGAGCTGCAGTACATGGAGCCACAGGGGTAGGACACGACTTGCTCGATTTGGGCATACGATTTTCAAACCAGTAAGTTGGGGAAACGGCTACGTTGCACTCTACTATGGAAGTTCTGTTTTCTTTGTTTGCTCTGTGACATTTCAAAATTTTCTTAAACTTCGTTTTCAATACATCTATGCTTAGTAATATCATGATATTTAAAAAAAATTATTGACTTCAAAATCGTTGGGGGAGTGGATTAACCTCCCTGCACAAAATAGTGTAATTCCAGTAAGGCGGACCGAAAATAAAAAACCCTGTTACGGGCCCGACCGTCCCTGATTTTTCAGTTTTGCCGGATTTTAAAAAATTAATAAAATTTTTTAGTTTTTCCAAAAATCATGTCAAATCAGCTGTTTTTAGCCCTAATTTATCAATTTGTGCCAAATTTTTTTTTTAGAAAATTTGGGTTGTTAAAAATTTTCATTTTTTCTCTGATTTTTTCAGATTTTGGGGCTTGTTAGAAACAATTTTGAGCTACAGGAAAGTTAAAAAAAATTAGAAAACAAAGAAAAAATTCGCGGACCGCCCCGACCTACTCGAAAGGTCCGCTCGCCGTTTTTTCTTAAAAAACCAGGGTTTTTCTTTTTTCGTTGCCAACTGGTCATTATTTAAATTCATGACCAGGCTAGAACTTTATTCAAGTCGTGTGTAACCCATTCGAATGCTTAACACCTCTAATGAACACAAAGGCAGCATTTTATATACTGCCACATGTATTGATCGAGAGATCTAGATCAATTGAGCACCCCCTAAGTAAGTGTTTAAAGGTTGCAACAAGAGAGGCTTTCACGTCATCCATATTTTCTGTGAGATTTAGTGATTTATTGATGACATGCAATAGTTCCCTAACCTTTTATTTGGATACAGAAATAAAATTAGATGAAAACAAAGGTGATTTCTCTATGCTTATCTTTCAATAGAAAAAATGTGGCCTGAATTTCGTATTTGATCCTATCGAAATTCGAATTTCACAATTATGGACCAAAGAAGAAACAGTGTTTAGTTAATCCTTACGATGGGGATATTAGTGATATAAAGCTTACACCAGTGCCAAAACAGAATTTTCCATTTTTTGGGGACACCTGTTATTTTGAAAATCTCTTTGTTGCACCTTAAGAGTGCCCTCCTACCATTAAAGTCTCTGAAAAGAGTAGCACTCTGGTTACGCTGGAAGTTGCATGCCGTTTTGCATTCGCTGTTGAGGTTAAGTTGGCATGTCTTAGCCCCACTCCCCAGCACAACGGAAAAAATAAAAACAAACACAAAATACAGTACTTTTTCATGTTTTGGGGATTAACTTGTTGAAATTTTGCATAAATTTCTTTCCACACTAGAAATCCCCTGCCCCCATTTCCCCAGAGAAACCACGTACTTTAATTTTTATTACGTTGTCAGGTCTGAAGCTTACACTAATCATTACCCATAAAGTGGATTAACCCTAACGCGGCCGAGATGCAGTGAGACGCAACGAAAACGTGGTACCGGGCGGAAAATTGTTTCTCGTGAATTCGGCCGTCATCAACCTATTTTTCGGTCGCGCAAATGACTCTCATTGTCCCTCATTGCATCGAGGCAGTTTACCGGGAAAATGAAGCGATGTTGCGCGTTTTGCATTTGGGCAGTCTTTACGAAAAATGACGCGATTTATCGTGGCATTTGGGCCGTCTTTACGGAGGGAAAGGAAATGACGTGATTCTCGTTGCCCTTTGGGCCGTCATTCCACGAGAAATGAATTGGATGCTTTTCACTGCATTTCGGACGGTTTGACCGCAAAGGCGCAAATGCTTTTTAATAAGGCGGGTGACACATGTGTACAAAATGCCCCTAGAACAATTTCGATTTCGATGGTGATTAGCGCCACCATTTTCGTAAGCTATTTTTTTACTATGTGCATAAACGGATTCATGACGTAAACCGGAGCATGACAGTAGTAATAATAGCGGCCACGCACGACTATGATTGTAGCGTTAATGGCCACTCACGACTGACCAGAACTATTATAAGGATACAATTTTCATAGCAGATTCAATGTGCAGTACGGCATCATTATTTATTATTGATTTATTACCCTTTTTTATTGGCAATCGCACCACGATGTTTCTCGTTGCATCTGGGACGTCTTTCCGGTAAAATGGCGCGATGTTTTTCGTTGCATATGGGACGTTCTTCGGGAAAAATGACGCGATGTTTTTTCGTTGCATCTGGGCCGGCTTCCGGGAAAATGACGCCATGTGTTTCGTTGCATCTGGGTCGTTATTGACTTTACGCTACTGATTCTTGTGCCGGGAAAAATGTCCGGGATGCAATGAAATTTTGAAACGCAAAACTTTGGCTCTCGTTGTCATCTGGCCGTTTAAAAATAAAAATAGATTGACTTGCGTTGAATTTGGGCCGTCGGGCGGCAAAACGACACGGTCCGGGTTAGGGTTACTTATAGATCTCAGAAAAACTTTGTTTAACCAATGGAACCACTAAACTATAAGTTAATTACCCATAAATGTAGATTAATATAGACCTAAACAAAAATTGTGATTAATTAACACAACCCCCATGTGTTTCTAGTCTATCTCTCGGGAGGGACTGAAGAAATGAGGGCGAAAGGTGAAGAGAAAAGAAATAAGTGCAAATTCGAGTGGGGAATCACGAATCAAAAGAAACCAGGTGCTGTGACCCGAGGAATACCACGCTCCCCTATGACGGTTTGTCGCTGGCCCGCCAGCGATTTTCGTGCCACATTGGGTCTTGGTTTGATGATGTCATCGCTATTCCTGGGAATAATGTATATTTCTAACTCGGTGCTGTGGGATTTTGTGAGATTCGGTTGTCTTAGGGTTATGAACACACCTCTTTCATCATCATGCTTTATTCTTTTTAAGAACCAGTTAACCATGCAGCTGCCAAATTCCACATATTTAAGCTCAACCCCTAGTCAGCCAACCACCATTTTACCAATTATGATATTGGGATTGGATACAAAATAAGCACCTAGTCCATTGCAGCCATCAACAGGCAAAGCTCATTAGGGTTTTAGAAAATTGGGGTGGGTGTTTTACAATGGCATGGCCAATTTTTAGGAATACAAAGCATAACCCCCCGCTGAATCATGCTGGTCAGCGGATACAGTACAAATATACAATAACCTCAAGCTTCTACATTCCACAAGGAATACCTGATGGCTTTGTTGATTCTATTAGATGCTAACGTTCCTAACATTGTAAAAGTATAAAATAGTGTTGACCAGTCTCGGGTGGACAAATTATTTTGTCAATTATATAATAATGCAAACTGTGTAAGGACCTTGGATGGTTTATTTTTTTCTGTTGATAAAAACATTAGCGGTGTTACATATATAATCAGTAACAAATCCACACAACGGTTCCCATATCAAAGGATTAAACAATTTTTTTTATGAAATCCCAAACTACCGCACATCTTCTCCACAAACATTTTACAAAATATGAAAACTTTATCAAACTTAATATTCATATTTTTTTTATTTTGGGCATTTTATCGTTGTACAAATTATACTATTTCAAAACTTATACCAGATACATGAATAGGTACCCACAATTTCTACAGGTAAATTTATAAACTTTTTCATTTGAAATGAAATGCATTTTCCAATTTCTAGGTAACTGTGACATTAGGCTGATTTGGACTGATAATTAGTTAAAAAAAGTCATATTTTTTTTTCAACATTGCGGAATTCAGTGAAGAGACAGGAAAGCGTTGTCCCATCTCTGAATGGATCATTATTTGAGAACCACAGTGTATTGGATTCGATACGAAGAATTGGCATTTCTGGAGTTGAATTCACATGATGGGGGACAATTTATTCTACCAGAAAAAGGGTATGGCGAAGATGGACCAACATTGACAAATTTTTGGCATCAGAGATAGGGCTTTCTAGTCCCACCCCAAGAACAAAAATTATAACTACATGAAATTAAAAACAAAAAAAAATACATCAGTCCTCGGACCCGCGTGTGTCACTGCCGTCGAGGTTAGTGAGAATGATAGGCCTCCTAACAGACCTTTGACCTTGGTTATGGACTTTGACCTCTATAACCACCCCACACCACAAATTGAGGGGATTCATGTTGCCACCTAGGATTCAAAGTTTTGGTTCCAATTGAACTTCCACTTTCAAATTTGAGGTCAATTTACATTTCAGCTATTTTACAACTTGACCTCAACTGAAACTTACCTTGGTATGGACCTTGGACCTCATCAACCAAATGAGGGATCCCATGTTGCACCTATGATTCAAAGTTTTTGGTTCCAAAAGACCATTTGCACGATCCCCGAAATGCATCTCATTCGGTGCCCATTTCCATCGGAACTTTTACAGCCTCAAGTCGGCTAAAAATCACGTGTTAGGAGCGTAACAAAAATACCAAAAAACCTTCCCTATATGTGACGTGCACTATAGGTTGTGTTAATCGTCCGTACGGGACAAAGTAGGGCACAGTCCGATCGAAAATATCACGTTTTGGCGTGAATGCAACACCAGAATGCCCTCTGAATTGTTTTTGTCCATAGAATTTCTCTACATTTTTGTAAGATTAAGCTTCACATGAAAAGGGTTTACTTTGTATGTGTCATTTAGGCACTGTTCGGTGACTGCGAAACGAAACACCATTTTTTTTGTAAAAATGACCGTGGTAACAAGGTCCACGGATGGAAATGGGCCACCGAATGAGATGCATTTCGGGGATCATGCACATGGTTCTATTGAAAATTCAACTTTTTAAAATGAGGTCAATTTACATTTTCAGCCTATTTTAAAAACTTGACCTCACATGACCTTTGACATGGGCATGTGACCTTTGACCTCCACCCTCATCAAAATAGTGGGGGATGCTATGTTGCACCTGGGACCCAAGTTGGTTTAAATCCATCAAAGTACGGGATAATTAAAGGGCAAAATGTTAACCCTTTTCACAACAGACATCATCAACAACAACAAAGACATCAAACAACAAAGACAACAACAGTGGACAAAGTGATCCTATGTGTCTTCATGCCTTAGGGCAGGCGACCACACAAAAAACTAGTGCATTTTCACCTGCGTGACCTTTGACCTAAGAAATTATTCTCAATGCTACTCTCCGTGTGGCCCAAATTTTTTTTTGTTCTTGGGCATTTCTAAGGAAATTGACCTCTAGATGAACTTTTGACCTGTGGGGCACTTTGAAAGCCCGATAACAACCATCCGACTGTCGTTCCCCACCCACATGCCAAATTATCTGTTCCATATACAATGAAACAACAATTACGGAAATCCAAAAAGAAACGCCAGCACAAACAACTCTTGGTATTTTTAGTAAAAACCTGATGGGGAAACTAGGAGGCCACTTACCGAAACCAAAAGGAAAAAACACAATGCAACTAAACTTCATGTAAAATGCCCGAGCAGCCCGACAGAGTGTATGTGTGGCACCATGCAGGACTTGTGCTTTGAAGATTCGTGCGCAATAGTAAGATATAAGGCTATTGATATGCTGTTATAGGCATATCTTCACACCTCTAACAGTAGACCAGGTGCTTAACTTGTGTTTGTTGTAAAAATGAAGTCATTATAACAATACCATAATTACAGATTATACAAAAATACTAAGCCTTTTCTTTTCCCATTTGCTTTTTTTAAAAAATTAGAATACTCTTTTCAGGTGAAATTTAATTACAAATTCATCAAGGGAAAGCCAAAAATTTTAACCTTAATTGATTATGTAGTCTTGGTAAAATTTTGGTCCACAGACCTGTGTTTTTTGTCTTTTTGTTGTTAATGTTGTTAAATTTGTTGTGAATGTATACATGGTACAAACAAACTCTATCCCTTTCTATTGTATATGCAAGCCCACAAACAGTCGCATTTAAAAGGACACTATCAGTGATTTGAAAATATTTGAAATTTGCAGGATTAGCTTCAAATAGTGAAGATAAGTCTGTTAGGAATTACTCATAAGTTTTACTTTTCCAGCTGGAGATTGAAAGTCGAGAAAAGGAAGAAAACGGTGGTGTTCCAAGATACGATAACTCCATTCAATTACGTGTTGTAAGTAAGTGTCCGTTCGGGACAGTAACGACGAAGATGTCCGATTCTGGTCACTTATTAGGTGTTTGAGTCTTATCATTTGCAGGGTATGTGGATACCTGTACGTACGCGATACATGCTAAAATCTGATTTTGTGATTTTTTTCGATTTGCTGATTTAGCACCCACTGATAGTGTCTTTAAAGAATGGAAATAGGAATGATAGATGGTAGATTGTCATTTCAAAAATGTAATTACTTCCAAGGAAAAAAGGTTTACTCACTATATCTTTGTCTGCATGAAAATCAGTATGGGACTTTACGCTACTTATTCCTGTGCCGCGGAGGGGGGAGCAGAAAAACGGCCGAGATGCAATGAAACGCAAACTTTGGCTCCGTTGCATATGGGCCGTTTAAATAAAAATAGATTTGCCTTTCGTTGCATTTGGGCCGGTCGGTCGGCAAAACGACCCGGTCCGGGTTAGGGTTAATATAGATCTCAGAAACTTTGTTTAACCAATGAACCACTAAACTATAAGTTGAATAACCATAAAGTAGATGATATAGACCTAAAAAAATTGTGATTAATTAACCCTAACCCCCACATCGTTTCTGCCTATTTCTCGGGAGGGACTGAAGAAATGAGGGAGAAGGGAAGAAGAAAAGTCGCAAATTCAGGGTGGGACTCGAACCCGGGCTGTGACCCGGATATCCACGCTATGACGGTTTTTTGTCGCTGGCCGGACCAGCGATTCGTGCCCATATGGGTCTTGGTTTGATGATGTCATCGCCATAACTACCCTGGAATTATGTATATTTCTCACTCGGTGCTGTGGGAGTTTTGTGAGATTCGGTTGTCTTAGGTTATGACACACTACATCTTTCATACATCATTTCTGTAATTTCTTTTAAGAACAGTTGTAAAATGCAGAGATTTCAAATCCCAATATTTAAGCTCAACCCCGATTGTTCAGCTCAACCACCATTCTTACCATATTGATAGTGCTTGATGATCAAATAATTCACTACGTTCAATTGAAGCCAAGCAACGGCAAAAGCTCATAGGTTAAAATTTGGGGTGGGTGTTTAAAAGGCATGGCCAATTGTTTAGGTAATACAGAAGCAGTAAACCCCCCCACTTTGATTGGCTGTCATCTGATACACGTACAATATCACAATAACCTCAAGTCTTACATCAACCAGGAACTACATGCTGGCTTTGTTGTTCTAGTAGATGCTAACGTTCATACCATTTGTGTAATGTATAACATATGTGTTTGCATTCGGTTGGCACACATTTTCAATTCAATTTATATAATGGAAATGCAAACTTGTGTAGGCACCTTGGAATTGGGTTTTTGATCTGTATATAAACACCTTACACGTGTACATAGCCCATCAATCAACAATCCACACAATGTCCCATATCAAATTATTAACAATTTTTTATATGAAATCCCAACTAACAAACCACCCCGGCATCATCTTCTTCCACCAAACACTTTTAAAATATTTTCAAAGATGTTCCCTGAGGACACTCATGTGTATTTATCGTGTACATAAGAGACGATTCAAAAACTATACCAGATACACTGATAGGTAAACCCACAATTTTTCTAAAGGCAATTTTACTTTTCATTTGAAATTAAATTTCAAGTTCCATTTCTAGTAACTTTGACATAGGCTTTGATTTTGACTTATAATTAGTGAAAAAATGTCATATTTTTTCAACCTTGCGATTCAGTGAGCAGCCAGAACGTTGTAACCCATCCTCTGTCTGGATCATATTTGAGAACCACAGTGTTTGGATACATAAGAAGAATCTTGGACTCTGGGTTGAATCACAGATGGGGAAATTCATCTACCAGAACGAAGTCTTGGGTCAGATGCAAATTTGACAAATTTTGGAATCAGATAGGGCTCTCTATCCCCAACCCAAGACAAAAATCTTAATACATGAAATTAAAAAATACATCAGTCCTCGGGACCGCTTGTGTCACCTGCCGTTCGCTGTTAGGGAATGATAGGCCCTAACAGGACTCCTTTGACCTTGTATGTTACCTTTGACCTCATCAACAAATGCAGGGATCTCATGTTGCACCTATGATCAAGTTTGGTTTCCATTGACTTCATTTTCAAATGAGGTCAATTTTATACATTTTCAGGCCTATTTTACAACTTGACATCAAATGACTTTGACCTGGTTGCACCTTTGACCTCATCAACCAAATGAGGATCCCATGTGCACCTATGATTCAAGTTTGGTTCCAATATTAAGTTGCCACGATCCCCGAAATGCTATCTCATTCGTGCCCATTTCATCCGGGAACTTGTACCAGGCTCAAGTCGGCTAAAAAATACGGTTAGGAGCGTAACTAAAATAACAGAAAAGGGAGAATCTTACCCTATCTGTGACGTTGCACTATATTTTTGTAATCGTCCGGCAAGTAGGGCACAGTTACGATCGACAATACACGTTTTTGTCGTGAATTTCAACACCAGTGCCTCGATTGTTTTTTGCTCCATAGATATTCTTCTACATTTTTGTAAGATTAACTTCACATGAAAAGGTACTTTGTATTGTAATTTTTTAGGCACTGTTCGGTGACCCGAACGACAAACATTTTTTTTTGGACACATGACCTCTGGTACATTTCCCCGGATGGAAATGGGCACCGATGAGAGATGAGATGCATTTCGGGGACTCATTGCAAATGGTTATTGGAACTTCAACTTTTCAAATGAGGTCAATTTTACATTTTCAGCCTATTTTTACAACTTGACCTCACATGACCTTTGACCTTGGTATGTGACCTTTGACCTCATCAAAAATGGGGTGCGATGCGGCAACCTGGGACCTCAAGTTTGGTTTAAATCCATCAAAGTAAATTAAGGGATATTACGGGCAAATGTACCCTTTTTCACACCAGACATACAACAACAACAACAGACATCACACAACAGACAACAAACAACAGTGGACAAAGGTGATCCCTATGTGTCTTCCTCCTTAGGGCAGGCGAGACAAAAAACTGTGCCTTTTCACCTTGTTGACCTTTGACCTCGGCATAGTTCTCAATGCTACTCTCCTTTTGGCCAAATTGTTGTCTTGGGCATTTCTAAGGAAATTGACCTCTAGATGACTTTTGACCTGTGGGGTCACTTTGAAAGCCCAATAACCACCCTCAGACTTTCGTGTCCCCCCTCCCCACCCACATGCCAATATATGTTCCATATACATGAAACACATACCGGACATACACAAGAAAAGCCAGAACAAACAACTCTTGGGTATTTTAGTACAAAACCTGAGGTGACATCGATGTACGCAATGAACCAAAACAATGCCCGAGCAGCAGCCCGACAGTATGTGTGCACACCTGCCAGACTGTGCTTTGAAAAATTACTTGATCAATCAGTAAATAAGGCTATTGATGCTTTGTATAGGCTATTCTTCACACCTCGTAACATGTCAGGATACCAGGTGATAACTTTGTGTTTGTAAAACACTGAAGTCATATAACCATACCATAAGACAGATTTAATACAAAAATCTAAGCCTTTTCTGTACAATTTGTTTTTTATAAAAAATTATAATAATCTGTTTTAAGGTGAAATTTAATTACCAATCATCAAGGAAAGCCAAAATTGCACTAATGCTTAGGTTAGTATTGTAAATTTTGGTCCACAGACCTGTGTTTTTTGTCATTTTTGTTGTTAATGTTGTAAAATTTTTTGTTAATGTATACATGGTACACAACAAACGCTATTCACCTCTTCTATGTTATTCATAAGCACACAAAACACTCAGCATTAAGACACTATCAGTGATTTGAAAATATTTTGAATTTGCGAATAGCCTTCAAGTTGAAGATAAGTCTGTAGAATTCCATTATTAACCTTTCCCAGCTGTAGAATTGACAGAAAAGGAAGAAACCGGCAGTGTTCCAATATAACGATTCTCCATTCAATTACGTTTGTGTAAGTGTCCGTTCGGACGTAATGACTAAGATTCCCGATTCTGTCCCTTATGAGGTTGCTTCGGGTCTTAGTCATTTTGCAGGTATGTTAGATAATCCTGTACTTGTTACGTACCTGCCTAAAATCGATTTTTTGTTGATGATTTTTTCGATTTGCTGATTTAGCAATGCACTGATATTTCTTTAAAGAATGGAAATAGAATGATCATTGGAGATGTCATTGTCAAATGTCATTACCTTCCAGAAAACGGTTTACCTTCAATATCTTTCTTTGTCTGCATGGAAAATATCCGCGACAACCGTTAAGTAATTAACCTTTTTCACGTTTTACCACAATGCAACTGTGTACAGAATGACATCACATACAGCTGCTGGATGTGTATATAATCGTTAATTCAAGCAAATAGACGATATGTGAAATCATTTGCTCACTTTGGTCAAAATTTCTCAATGCACCGGAAAATTATGAAAAGTGGTCATTTGGGATGATTTCTAAAATTCCCATAGGTCTTCAACCATTGTACTATTTTACCGACTGTAAATAAACAAATAAAGTATTGTAAGTAGGTGCAATTCAAAGATGGTTAAATGAATCCCATAATGCCCAATGTACCTACTAGGGAGGGTGCATGAACACAAGGTCCATTTAAACATTGAGTTAACAGACTCAACCATTACCAGTGGGCTTAGCCAGGTGTGGCAACGGGGGGGCAGAGTGCCCCCTCTGAAAAACTCTTGCGGGGAAATCGGGAAATAAAACATGATATTCATGTTAATGGATATCGGCCCCTTGGATTCTTTTGCCCTGTTACCGACCACCGGGAAATTTTGTGCTTGTGAATTGGGACATTTTTTTGCACCTACCATGAGTTGCACCTACTCGGAACAATCGGGCTGGCTACGCGCTTGCACTGTAGCACCTACGGTTTACCCAGACACTGACCAATATTACAACGGTTCGAAGACCCTGTTTTATCATCCTGCTCTGGAGTTATAGGTGCCCTGCGCCGCAACAGACGTCTGGAGTTCAAGTCCTGTTACGGGAGGTATCCTGGATTTTTTTTTTTTCAGGATTATGTATATCTACTTTGCATGTTTTGTGAGTCTGTGTTACTAATGTTAAAAATGTCTGGTGTTGATGCACCTTCCTTTCTCCTCCACTTCAATGTACTTCATGTTTTAAGGGGAATCAAACATCACTAATTTGATCTTGTATGTCGGGTGTCAGTTTTGATGTTGTTACGTTCGAGTGTATGTGTGCGCTTCATACTTCTGACTTTCTGTGGTCCCTAGTGACTTCTTTGCACAAAACTTATGTATACTTATGGAATAATGTGCTTACAATTCAAAACCATTTATAAGAGATTTCAAGATCATGTCAAAACAAGGATCCTGAAGTAATAACACCTTTGTGCTTCAGAGAGGATAAGTCATCTGGGATTTTGTTTGTAAGGAGTAGGTTTTGTATGGGGTCATGAATGACCTCATCACATGCAATTCTAACTCATAAGCGTGCATTTGGATTGGATTCCACACACCACTGTTTGTAATGTAAATTATAGTCTCATTCCTTGGATGCTGAAACTTGCAGCCCCAGCTCTGGCTCCAATGCTCACAGATATTTATCAAACATCCATAGACCAGGGAATTACACCAAACCAGTGGAGGGAGGCCAACTTTCAATACCGTTTACAAAAAAGGTAGACCAAATCCAGAGCATAAAATTATAGACACCGGAATCACTGACCAGTTGTGATCAGCAAAGTATTGGAGCACATATTCATTCTGAATTTATGAAGCACTCTGACAGACATGACATCTTAACCAACCGTCAGCATGGTTTCAGAGCCAAACATTCGACTGAATCTCAGTTATTCTCACCATCGAGGATATAGCTTCCAACACGATAAAGGACACATAACTCAAGTTGCCATCCTGGATTTTGCAAAGGCCTTCGACAAGGTCCCACATGAAAGACCTTTCGTTGGCCAAACTAACTTCATTACTATGGTATCAGAGGACCGCTTCACTCTTGGTTTAGCATTTCTACAAAGAGGATTCAGCGTGTTTGTAGTAATGGAGCCTATCCTCTACACCAAAGGAAGTAACATCGAGCGTCCCTCAAGGAACGGTCATAGGACCACCTGGTTTCCTAATATTCATCAATATCATGACTCCCGTGGTTTGTCGAAAATAAGTCCGGTTGTTTGCAGATGATTGCGTCCTTTACATCTCTGGTGACAACAAGGATGGACCTGAGAACCCCCCTTCAGGAAATGACCTAAAAAACCGTCTTCCAAATTGCAAGACAAATGGAAAATGAATTTCAATCCTCAAAATGCAAAATCATGCAAATAAACGAACAAGAGGAACCCACCAAAGATCACCTACACTTTCTACGGTGAAGAACTCGAGGAAGTGGACAACCATCCCTACTTAGGAGTTGAGTTGAACAAAGACTTGAAATGGAAGACCCACATTGACCAAATCACCACCAAAGCCAACAAAGTACTTGGTTTCATCAAGAGAAACGTATGGTTTGCACAAGGACATCAAGGCAACGCTTAAATACGCCTCGTAAAGCCTACCCCTGGAATATACAGCATGTGCATGGGATCCACATACCAAGAGAAGACATAGACAAACCTGGGAAAGGCATTCACCGAAGAGCTGCCCCAGCTTTTCTCTGGGGATTAAAAAAGAGAAAGTAGTGTAACCACATGATAAGGACTTTGGAGGTGGGAACTCTTCAAGAAAAAGGAAGAAAGCGAGACTGGGAATGATGTACAAAATCATCATAAACCATCCTGAGGATCAACGCAGACCAATTCCTACACAGGAGCAAGGAAACTAGGACCAGATCTTCATCAAGAACAATATCCACGTATCACCCACAACCAAAGACGTGCAGGTACTCCTATTCCCACGCAACCATTCAGGAATGGAACATGTTGACGAGGACAAGACTGAGGCACGACCATCGACCGTTGGGGGACAGCGACTTGATTTCACCCTCATCTTCCACATTTGCAACATTTATGTTATTCTAGCGCATTTTTTCATATAGCTCTGTCGACTTTTGTTAGGACCGCCCGCACCACCATGTTGGCGACTGTAACGACATTATGTTTGAAACTGCCGACTGAAACCTATCCAGATCCAGATCCAGATTCCATACTTGGTGGGTGTCCCATGGACCATGTATACTATAGGGTTCCAAATTAAAGTCCCATTCTTGGGGAATAAGGTTTTTGAAGATGTTTTCTTGTACTTTCAAGGTTGCTGAACAAGATTTTTTTTGGTCCAACCTCTGGAAATGTGGGAACCGCCAGAGTGCACTGTTCAAATGGCCGCCAAAATTCCAGGAAATGGCATAAATTAAAGCTAAAAACAGCCATCTAAGAGTCAAATTAATCACATTTCGGTGTTTCTCTTCTTTAATGGCTAGTATTGTATTTGATTAGCTATTCCTATATTAAAATTTATGATAAGTACCCCTAGAGTAGCTTTTTTTCAAAACGGCTGCCAAAATTCCTATATCTAGCATTTTTGGGGCTGTTTTTTCAATTTTATCAATTCAAATATAAATCAAATTGAAGATTTTAGATGTTTTTTTATATTTTTCAATTAGAAATTTTTTTTGGTCCAACATTTGGGAAATGTAGACTCACTCTGAAAATCGGCTGCCAAAATCCAGAATTACAATAAAGCTAAAACTAGCTACCATATTTAAGAGTGTAAAATGAATATCAATGATTATTATCGAGTACAAGTATAAATCAAAGTGCATACGTTGAAAGTATTTGTTTACATTTTTCAAGGATTTCTAACAAGATTATTTTGGGGTCAACCTCTGGGAAATGTGGGGACCTCTCGCTAGAGGTCATTTTTCAA
>JAMKCH010046134.1:0-38427 GCA_023653785.1 Ophioderma brevispina | reverse complement strand
CTTTACCTAAACGCTTTGACCAATCCTTTCTGAATAATCCTGTAAATAATTTTTCATTTCATGCTTGTACAATTTTGATGTACAGGGTGTCTTCTACTATATTCTTATCAGTAGATAACATTTATATGATTAGTTTTTACTTTTAAATGCATAGCAAAAATTTTGAATAGCTCATAGACTTTTTTAGGTCATTCATTAAAGGTGCCACCAAGCTTTCACACTAACGGGTGTCCTCATTATCTCGCAACGACAACGCACGCGTTGGTTATCCAAGAGTATTAACAAACAAAAGCATGATTTCTAAACAAGCACATAAAACAAAACACACAAATAATAAAGCAACGCCGTGTAAAAGTATAAAAGTGTAGCCCTGCAGAGTAAAACACACCAGCTGGGTTGAACATCTCCCTTGCGCGTGATGCGAATGCGAAGCCCATGATTTTTGTGTAAGGTTTGGTCTAGAAATAGCTCAACAAGTCGAACTTGCTGAATTAAGATAACACATGAATCAAAATTTGCCAATCGCAGCCACCATACCATGTACCTCTGTTGTGAATCAAGTAGTTGAAGCGGAGCAGTTTGCAGTGCTGCCGATCTCGAAAAATAACTCAGCATCAGAACCACTGGTCATTATCCTAACTAATCCTACCCAAATCCCTCCTCATAAAACCCCAAAAATTCACTTTCGCTATCACCATCGCCGTCTGCAAACAAGCGATTGGGGTTCATCCATTTCGTTCGTTGTTGTTTGTACACCAGTTACCGGTAGAGCGTAATGGCGGCCATTACTGGTCATGCTGATCGCAGTGTTTCTAGTTTTATCACGCAACGAATTTTCCCTGGTCGCCGAAATTTCCCTCGACTATTAGGGGCAGTCCTTCTTCTTTGTCATTGATTTTAGGAACGGCAAGGCTAGGAGGCTATTTGATTGATATTTCTTACATTTTTTACATTTTCAATTTCAAAAAATCATGCACAACCAATTACACACCGCCTCGGAGGAGAAAACTCCTTGCCTTCTTATTGGGCGGCAATACTTAACAATATAGTATTATTCACGTCGTACCCAATTGCCTCAAGGGAGATATAATGTTAATGCGTAAAACAATAGCTACGACCGAATTATTCGTGTCATTATACACTTACGTGTTAAGTATACAGTCTATGTACACTCAAATCCCAGACTGTATAAAAAAAAAAACAATTCTTGATTTCACTATCATTTTTCAAAACACGCAAGAGTTCCGTATGTCCCCCCTTCAAATTTCTACATCTAACAAATTCTCTATTTTATTTTTTGGGCCTTAGGGTTAAGGATTTTTGTATTGTTAGGCCAGAAATGAAAAGAATTCTTTCCTGAAGAATTTCAAGGGATTAACAAACACAAACAACCACAAATTAGCATTTTCTTGAATTTATCTATAAGCGCAGGTAAAAAAAAAGTTGCGAAGATCAAACGAAAGGCACCTTTAACAACATTTTGGACCCATCATAAGAAATCATCATGATACCATTGGCAACCCAAATGGGAG
The DNA here is from genome assembly GCA_023653785.1 of Ophioderma brevispina. Lineage (NCBI taxonomy): Eukaryota > Metazoa > Echinodermata > Ophiuroidea > Amphilepidida > Ophiodermatidae > Ophioderma > Ophioderma brevispina. Next base: position 36,895 of record JAMKCH010046134.1, on the reverse strand, counting down.
TCCAAAAATTCACAAAATGACCTTTAAAAACCAATGGCAATATCACATTGTTTGCTGCACACATAAATTTGTTAGCTGAGCTAGTACACTTGGATCTGAATTTCATACACCCACTTCATGTCCCGACTGACCTCTGGGATTCATTAGCCCTCTATAATATTCCTTTTACAGCATCAGTATGTAAATTATAAATAGGACAAATATTACATGCATCACCCTCCACTCTAATACATGTTAATTTGTCTTTCAAGCCTTATCAACAAAACCAGCAAAAACAAACACCGTTTGTTCTCAGACGATTATATCTGTGTCTAAGGAATTAGGGGTTATAGATTAACATAGGAAAACGGTATTGTAAAATACCCCCGAGGGACCGTGGCGAGCATGTTGGAAACAGTCCTTTAATTTCAGAGTGCCTTGCCACAGAGTGAACATTAAGTTCGTTTGACGGAAGTGGGCAGGATTTTGCGATATATCTTTGGGTACTTACCAATGCAGCACTCCTCCAAAAATAGAGCGGTCTGTTACGGGTTATGTACATATCAATGAAGTATTCGGGAGAGATCGCGCCATAATCCCTGCTTGAATGTTTGCGATGCATGATAGAAAATTGAATTAACTGAAAGCGGACATTGGCAGGATTTGAGCATGAGTTGCAAAGTGTCAATAACAACCCAGAATTCACAAGTATATGATAAACATTTAAAGGTACCGCTTCCCACTTTTGCAACACAATATTTTTTACAAACCACCACACCGTGATCACGTTACCATAAACACTACATGAAAAGTCATGAAACATGGTTAAACTATACACCACAAGCTCTGGGGTAAAACAAACTGCCTACTAGATACCAAAATTTGATATTGAATTAAAAACTAACACCACAGAAAAAACAAAAGAAGTTTGATACAAAAAATAGCCATGCACCTTTCATTCCCTACTTCCCGGTCTGCACACTATTGCAGACTTATGCTTCCTCTAGTCCTATTACAATGACATATTGATGCAATCAACACTCCCTTGATAACCTACGTGCCAAACTTGTCATATTTGTTAGAAAAAAAAGTTGTACAAACAATCCATTTTTTGACCAGCTGACTTATTTTGAATATCTCACGCAATCTGTCCAATGTGTTGATTCTACCTATCTTGTCATCCCCATCCCTGGGGATGAGGTCTTATGTACTGGGTAAAGTATGAACTTTGCAGTTGAAGATGATGCTATTAACAATACTCATATCCCCCAAAGGTCCACTCTATTAGTATACACATGTATGTAGTTTGCTACTGAGCCTTTAGGTATGAGAATATTATAGCTTGTGGTGAGGTGATTTCCCATCATAATCTCTATAGATTACCTGATGGAGGAAATGCAAATGGGATAATGGAACAGCAGCCAATAAACCTATCTGATTCAGAAATGGAGCAAAGAAAACAGACCTACGCAGCCCTAGTATTAGTTATATCCTCTGATATTATGATAACGATCACGGCTCTACATACCTGGAAAGGAAGACTAGACCTGTCAAGTTTCTCTATATTCTGCAAGTTGGAGCAATTACTTACGAGTCTTATCTATACTGGTCCATAACTGTGTATTGGTTTTAGATAGTAAATTATCTATGTATTTCAATGATTTGAGGGATTTTGTATTTGTAAAATAAATTGTTAAACAGCTGTGAAAATTTAAGCAATTTCAATGGCTAATGCCCGGGTTCAATTCGACAATTGAACCCAGGTAGTATGCACTGCATATTGATGTTATTTGGAGGTTGAAGCGCTTACGTTATACCGCGTTTTGCTACATTTGCGAGCGCACTTGCCAACATTGTGTATGTTTGTTGCATTCGATTTGATTTTTGTCACTGCGTGGTGGCAGTCATTTCTTGTTGCATTTAAACCATAAGGATTGCGGAATTGGGTTAAAGATGACCTTATATGATAAAGCTGTTTAAGAATGACAATAAAGGTATGATTTGGGGAAGGGTACTCTCTTTACAATGAATTGAAACCGGCGACGCCATTATTTTTGCATGGAAGAATGATATCGCCTTGGTTTCAATTCGTCATAAAGAGAATACTGGTTCCCAAAATCATACCTTTATTCTCTAATTCACAAATTTTAAAAAAGTGCAGTATCACATAAGAGTGTGAAAAATCATCTGCAAGACTGCATGGTAAGCAACTGCACATGGTAACACACATATGAAAATCCATCTTCTTTACAAAATATACAAGAAAATAACATCAAACAGCTCATCCCTTGCATGTCTTCAATTGAATCAGCACTTCTCATAGAGATGTTTATCACCATTGATGCATGATATTCTGGGAGGTCAATATACATGCAGCCAGCTGGATTTTGGCACCTACATTTTTCATCTATTTTGTGATCACAGACATACGTCTATTGAGACATGTTACACAGGAAGCTTAGAAGATATAAGCTACAGCTCGGCTGAGACAATTTTGAAGAGCGGCACCTGATCTGAATCAGAAAAACAACAGTCTTAAGAAACTTGTCCACAACAATTAGAGTCCAAGGTATCATAAATGGCATTAATCTTTGTTACTTGTAGCATGTCAATTTCTAGCTTGCTGAAATTGAATATCTACCCTCCACTAATTGCAATAGAGTTTAATTTTGGTCAATTATCTATGAACGGGGGATAGAATAACAATGAAATCACCAACTGAACAAAAAGGTGGAATATTCAACAGAAGCATCCAGGATTGTTGTGGCTTACCTCCTTGGTGTGGTGTTAAGTTGTGCAATGATATTGGAGGTGAACCACTTCCACATTGTAGGTTCCAAGCAACAAAAAATATGCCAAAGTTGTGTAATATTCCTATACTTAGCCAGTGAAATTTTTGTTCATTTGTACCCCCATCCAATGCTGACTCCACTACTCCATCACCACTGACTCTAATCACCTGTCCACCGCAACCCATTGGTCCCATGCCCATCACTCACTGACTACCTACCCCCACCCGTCATCAACAATCCAATCACAACTCCACCAAACCCATCGATACTGACTTCGCCACCTGTCAACCACCGATTCCATCACTCCATCAGCTATCAATTCAACCACCCTTGAACCACTGAACGCCCCCATTCCCCTCCTGTCAGCCACCATCCGACTCTCCACGACTCCATCAACCACCGACTGCCTACCCCATCAACCATTGGACTTTCCCACCTGTCAACCACAGACCCAAGGAAAATATTGGAGGTCTCTGACCCGGCTTGCTGTAAACACATGATCTACATCACTTATCACCTGACAATTAATTACCTTGATGACATGGAGTTGCTTTTATCTATGGTTCCCAACCTAATCTATGTTTCTTGGTACTACCCTGCTAACATGCATGCAAAAGAGGTGTTACCCAACAAAATAAACCACAGTAGTTTTTCATAATATTGCTATTTGGCTTACACATAATATTGATATATTGGTTAACATGTTTTTAAAAATTGAATTTGTTGTCAATTTTACAGCTGGTAAAGGTAACTTGTGAGAATTTTACGGACTTAACCTTCACTTTTAAGCTATTCATACAATTTCACATATTTTGATCTAATTTGGGTAGCATCACTGTACAGTGTCTTTACTGTATATTTTTGCCCTATCCCCAAATCTGGGGACAATAGTGTAAAGGCTAATCAAGACAAATGGTTTTGTGGGCCTAATGTTGGCAAAATTTTCAATTGCTGCAACGTCATTGAAACTGGTTGCAAATCGATTAATTGTGTAATTCCCCACGTTGCACAAACACCACTACATCTACACACTGCTCTTAACCCCCACGACACACAACATTTCCTCATTCAAAATTCAAAGTTTGTTCAAAGTTTAATTTAACATTTGCGTCATAGGCAGCAATATAAGTTGATATCTTTTAGAGATATTACGTTTCAGGGCAGCTTAACCAATGTAAAGGAAAACCTCCAGGGAAACACCCCCTGGCTGTCCAAGTCAAAAGAAAATGTCACTTACACAGATCTTAACTGTGGTGAACTGTCTTTCCGGTTCCATGGCAAAAGAAGTCATCTCTGATATTTACTGTGGTCAAAGCATGTGTTTGACAAGAGATTCCTATGTATGCCCAGGTGATACTTCCTGCTAACTTGTGACCAGGCACTCTTATCAATGTAAGGGGTACTTTTTCCTCCCTCCTCTCTTCCCCTATTGGAAAGGCCCCAAAACCTAGGAGATTTAGGGACACACCACTATTGCCAATTTACCCCCAGGGGTGGTTATTACGTGCAGGACAACCATCTTCACTATGTAGCCAGCCACAAAATCAGAACCCAACTTAAAACACAACACACGAATATTAGAGTCATGGATCTCGAGCTGTTGGCCCATGTGTGGCTTTTTCATTTCTGGTTTAGTCGTCATGCTCAGAATGAACTGTACTTACACATGAAAATGATGCAAATCACAGCCCTCGTCCCTAACCACCTTACCTAAAGATTCTTTTATACTTTCTATCACCTTAATCCATGGCCTAAATAGAGTAGGTGGTGCCTAATTTTACAATGCATTTTTTTTTTTTTTTTTTTTTTAACTTTTTAATTTGTATTTTGAATTTAAACCAGTTGCCCTATCAGTTACTGTTATACAAAACAACAATCAAAAACACCATGATAATCAAATGAAATTTTGAAATATCCTAACGAACCATAAACAATACGGTTAATCTCAACCACTAGGCGTCCCTTCTTTTTGCAATCAACCTGTCCTTCACCTCTCTAACACAAGTTGACTCTATGACTTTGACCTTTGTATGACCTTAAACCTACTGTGACCATTAGTGTCTATAGTGCACCTATGACCCGAGTTTGGAGGCAATTGGAGTTAAGGTGGCCATGCACAAGGCATTTGAAAAAGGTTTAATCGAACTTCACTCTCTGCACAAGTTACCCTCTAATGACCTTTGCCCTTGGTATGTGACCTTTGACCCTATTACCTGAATTTGGTAGCAATTGAAAGTTAAGTGTCCCATTCTGTGCAGCGGCATTTGAAAATGTAACAGAAACTTCAATACAACACTCTTAACACACCACATACACACACACCCACCCCACAAAACATGACGCTACAGAATTTGGAATTGTGCCTCCTACACTATAGTGCAGGCGACACAAAAATGCAAGAGCTACGGCTCCAAAATGCACCTTTAAAGTTCACTGGGGTAATGAGACAAATGTAACTTTCTTCTAACCCTGTTTTTTTTTGCCATATTTGGAATAGCTCCAGTGTTTATATCCACGCGCTGAGGTGAAATAGCCGAATACGCCAGTATTTTCGTCGGGCATGACAGAAATCAAGCATGGCTTTCTTAGGGACGATTGCGATCGCAGGCAGTTCAAAAAAGGTTTGTGTTTTTCTTTTGTATTTATGTCCAAATAACTTTAGATGTTTCTCGGTATGTTGTCTACAACCGTACAGTTGCATTTGAAGAAATTTGGTATCCGTCAGAAAATCTCCTCCTAGTCCCTCTAAGTGTGTCAAATACCCATAACAGTTGATATCGGCAACTTTTTACAGTATACCAACTGGTAATTGAAGGCATCCTCTACTCTGTCCACTGGTAAAGTGTACAGGTCCCTGAACCAATGACGTAACTAAAATCTAGACTGCTAGCAGCCGACAACACTTGCATATTGCTCGCTGGTGGTAAAATACCTGACGTTCATCTTCGAAATTCAATCCAAGCAACAGCTCTTGTAAAAACACAGCAAATCAAGCAACCCAGTGTGTACCTTAATACTGGTTTAAGAGGCTGATTGTTTACCTTAACCTTTTCAAAATGATCAATCCTTTAGTTGGATTTCAATGCAGAAAATCTCATTATTTTTTGATCTTTCACTTTTCTGAAGAGAAACCTATTTTGGTGTATGTGAGTAGTTTTAATCCCTTCTGCAAAAATCTCTGTGAAGAGGAGTATGACAAGGAATTTAGATCATACTGATGACATGCAAAACCACTATTTTCATGTTTCTGATTCAAAGTAATTGTCAACAGCACGAGATTGGTTTTTTTGTGTCATGCCTTGTTTTGTATATAGAGTTCATAATGCAAATGTTAGAACTAACTCTGCAACACGTGGTGTATTTCGAGAACTGTGGGGTATTTTTGCTACTGTACTCCTCTGCTGTGTTAACCATGGCTTGTGCTGAGATCCTTTTGCATCAAACAGAGTAATAACACAGTAGAAGGAACATTCCAAGTGGGGGATCTTACTCAGCAGGCTTGGTCTGAAATAAAAAGTTGACTTGGCAAAGGTATCAAGACAGTTGTACACCTTGATCTACTGAGAGTACACACTGAAGTACGCCTTGGCACTACTGACTGTGTAATCTGAAGGACAAACCTTCTGTTACAAACTGACATAATTAAAATACCTACCGAGTACACCATGGCACTACTGACTGTGTACTCTGAAGGACACTCTGTTATACTGACTGTCACACTGAGTACACTGTGCACTACTGACTGTACTTGAAGGCCAACCTTCAGTTATGAACTTGGTTAATTATGTAACCTAATATACTTAGGAAGCATATATTTGATATAGGTATGAGACAGTTGGGTAACCATGACACTTTGGCATACACATGGACACTTCTAGTTGTAGTTTGAAGGACACCCCTGCTGTTGGCCTGCGCCTGGTATAGTGTTGTATTCTAGTGTACTCTGAAGTACCCAAGCGCTGAGTAGATTTAGATTTCAAAAGCCATTGGATACAACACCAACAACCATGAATCCACTGGAGTACCATGGTTAACACCATGGTGATAGTGTTACACTGAAGTACATAACAGTACGATTTGGCATAGGTATGAAGAATAGTGGGGTATACTATGATCAACACAGTTGAGTACACATGCCACCACTGGCTGTGTACTCTGAGGCACACATTCATTCAATCAACCTAAGGCAGTAATTTGTCATATGCATCAAGACAGTTTTCTTGAGGTTTAGAAAACTGGGGCATGCTTATGCAGATGCTGTAATACAGTGAGAGCGCCGATGCCCAGCTGTGTTTCAGGATTGTGACCCACTCGATCGTTGGACTTTGGACTTATGCGGTCACATTCCCTGAACACAGCTGGGGCATGGGCGCCTTACTGCATTACCACATCTGCCAAAAGCATGCACCCGGTTTTCTAAACCTCGTAGTGGGTACGTATAGCTTGCACTCGGACCAAATCACTTGTACTTCTACTGCTTGCTTGCTTGTAGTATTTGGTTTATGTAACTGTTTTGTTTTATGTAATTGTTGGTTTAAAGTCAAGGTGGTACAAATTTCGTACAGGGCGTGTGCTTTCTTTTGTACCTTCTCCATCTAATGTATTTTTAACTTGTTTTGTGTTTTGATGAAATAAATTTGAATTTGATTTTGATATTGATTGAAAATTCTGTAATTTTTGATTTTTTTTAAATCACATTTACTTGTTTTTATTATTACTTTACATCAGCACTCCTTCGATATAATTATTAATAAATCCCCTAACAAAGCTAATCACAGTTTTCTAAATGCAACGTTTCCATTTTTATTATTTTTGTAATTAAACTGACTTAAAAATACAGTTTGAATTACGGCAACATCAAATAAACCTATCATAAATATGACGGTGTGACCAATGGATAATGGTGGCTAAGCTTAAATTAAAATAGATTGAACCAACATTTGCTTGCTTTGTCAATTTTTCTAAAAGTCAGCCTGTGTTTCCATTCTACATTCGTCCAGTTAAAGGCCTACAGTGATTTTCGAAATCTAAAATCGAAAATCCTCAAAAATCAGATATTCTGCAGGTTTTTGTAACAAGTATAGGTACCTAACATACCCTGCCAAATGATAGGCCAGAAGCAACCTAATAGGACAAAATCGAAACTTTGTCTTTTACTGTCCAGACGGACACTTACTACACATGTAATTGAATGGAGTTAGTATCTTTGAACACTGCCGTTTTCTTCTTTCTTTTCTGTCAATCCTCAATTGTAAGTAACTATGAGAATTCTACAGACTTGTCCTTCATTTTAAGTATCCTATTCCTGCAAATTTCAGTATTTTTTACTCTTTCGATAATTCTCTGATAGTGTCTTTAAGTAGTGTCGGAACTGATCAGACCATATAATGTTCCCTTCTTAAATCTCCATCCTTGAATGTTTAGTCCACCTTGGATAAGGTCTTTCCCTCACTCATCATAACCCATCACAAAAGGTGTTTAGTTCCTGTAGTATTCCTCATTCAGATCAATTTAATTACCCGACCTCAAAGTACCTGGGCTATTCAAAGTGTGACCATTACTTTTATGCATACATTCCAACATGCATGTCGTTCTTATTTAGATTTAGAAGTCTCCAAATATGGAATGGACCTTTAACCTTCCCGGCAATAGGGCCGCTAAATCTGAAAGGTAAGACCTCTACATTGTTCAGTACACCCCTTAAGTTAGTGCCACACCTGTTGGATAGGTTTAAATCCACACGTTAACAAGATAGTTACAACACCAAAGAGAATATCCGTAGCTTCCCACCATGCAGTGCTTCCAATTGAGGTTTTTGTACAGGGTAATGAATGTGAATCGTTAGAGATGAAACATGGCTACATTGACAGTACTGATCACAACTTGCATTTTCAGATGTTTCATCGCTTAAAAACGATTCACTTGACTACCTGTACAACAATCTCCATTGGAAGCAATGTATTGTGGTAAGTTACTGATATCTTCTCTTGTTACAACCAGATCAGTATCGCAACACTTTCCCAGCTTCCATGCTGGAATGGTTTCCTTTTCCCTGAATACATTCAAACACTGTGTCGAAAACAGTCAGGTTTAAAAAGGAGGTTATCTTCTAATTGGCTCAATCAATTAATTGGTTACCATGTAGATTAACTGTTGTTATTTCCTCAATATTCCTTCCTCTGACATCAAAATATCAATGACACATTTTCAAGTTGTTGCCCTGAGGTTCAAGGTCATCTGGATCAAACCATCAATCACACTTATAACCCCCCTGGGCACTACGTCCTTAATCATCTCTCTATTGGATTATTACAGGACACAGCATGACATAGCCCTTTGCAGGAACCAATCAAAATAGTGCGTCTATATTTCTTATAAACCATACACCTTCTTATAGTAGTATCTCTGATTGCTCATTACTGATATTACATGACAAGCAACCAATCACAAAATGTGTGGCTACTAAAATCTGGTATGGCGTACTACCCAAGATATACAAGGCCACTCGAACCCAATGGGAACACCTAGTTCAAACGGAATTTGGGTGGTAGGTACGATGGTCACAGTCGGCCAACTCTCTCTCCAGCCAATCCCCACTAATCATCACTTAAAGTGTTGTGTTTATGAGTATTACAATCTTTGTATGGAGTACTATTTCTATTATCGGCATTCATACAAGTTCCATGCAGTCACAATCATGCCCATACCCGATTCTATTTTTGTGAATAAAATTTTTTTTTTTAATTTTGCAAATTCATTTTTTATACTTCCCAACTTCCTCCGCGATCAAGGGATGTGAGACTGTCCCATCGTTATATCTTGGTTATATGCACACGCAGTCCCCACCACAATTATATCATGATGTGCGACACGGCGGGGAAATGTTGGAAGGACTTTGGAAGAAGGACCGCCCAATTTAGCTCATATCTGCCGTTTTGCCGTTTCCTTGACATGGGTTTAACGCCCAAAAAGCAAAGGCAAAACTAAATTACACCCCCTGACAAGACCCCGCGCTCCCGGACCACACTGACCATCAGCTCCACAAAAAACAAAACAAAATCATTTCCCCGTTCCTATAAAGAATAATGTCCTTTTTTGCTTTAACTTGTTTCTTACCTGTAGGGCCCTTTTTGACTATCATCAGTTTTGCTCTGGTAAACTTCCCAGCTCTTCCCCCGGTAAAAAGTTCCCAAGCCGGGGAAGTAACCATCTGTCCTCCTTCGGTCACCCGCCCCATCATGACAATTGCATTACGCCTTAATATTTAAACATACCCCCCCCCACACACCCACACCGTGATCTCAATGAACACATTGTTTACATACGTTATTCTGCGGCAGTTTTGGGCAGACCTTGCTAAAGTCTACTCATGAAAACTGGCATAACTGCCGATGTATGACAACGTGCTGTCACGTACCCGCGCCATGCATCCGGCCACATGTTATAACATTACCACGTACGTTGTACGTGGTGTATATGCCTACACAGAAATTGTTGTGCATTGGGAGGAAGTCCACTGGGTTTCGGGTGACTTGGGTTTTCCCTTTTATTTGTTAAAAAAAAAAAAAAAAAAAAAAAAAAAAAAAAAAAAAATAGTGTTGAGAAATGAGAAGTCAACCGGCCTTCAATGAGTCCATGATCACAAACAGCTAGGTTAGAATCAAGGATCAGTATCCTAGGCCAATGATATGTTCGCGATTTACCGATCTTTTCGTGCTCCATCGCTGGGGATTTCTTACTTACTTCCCTCACTAAAATTTTAAAAATATTATGTAAACCAGGAAAAGCTGTATCCCAAAATGAAAGAGTGCCATATTTAGAAAAATGAATAAAATCACTCAATTTACTTTCCAGAATGTCAGTGACCAATATGTACACGTAAACTCACGCCAACAATAGAGCTAATGATATTCAACAATAACTCTAACAACACTTCAGATCTTTTCCTCAACAGGGTATGCAGGTCCTTGTTACTGCCACACTGTTGAAAAGCTTTTAAGCTGTATCCGGGTTATGCCTTTTCCCCTATTTGGCTTCTAGTATCTGTTCATAACTAGGGCAACATACTCACCTCTCTCCATGATTTTTAATGTGTCGCTGAATACCATTGGCTTTTTTTGGTAAATTGAATAACATTAGGGTATTAAAGACAATACTTGTTGGATTTAGGTATGCACAAATTAGGTCAGCCTTGCATGTGCCTTTCTTCATGAATTTTGTCCCTTACTTTCTTTTCTAACAAAAATTATTATCATATGGTCAAAGTTAATAAACACAGAGTAGAATCTTTCAAGATTTCTTTTATTGCGAACGAGGAAGGAACTCGCGCCAATGCAAAAGCAAGGATATAACATTCCAATCTGTTCAAATGCGTGCACAATACAATTTACGGCAGATGTAAAAGAATGTAAAGTTTTTCGTGCCGATTTTGAGTATCATTAGCCCCATTGTGTTCGCTTGAGCAGTTGAGGTTATGTACATCCTGGTCCACTGATATTCTAGAAATAAATTGAGTTGACATTTTATTCATTTTTTAAATAATTGCACCCCTTTCAATGTGGGGACACGCTTTTTCCTGTTAAATAAATTTGTTTTAATTTAGAGTGATGAAATAAGTACTCCCCATCTGGAGCACGAATATTTAATTAAAAGGCCACATTGTATCATTGTACCATAGGCCTAATAGTCATGCTAGTAAATAACGAGTCTATAAACTTATGACCATTCACAATGTCAACATTCACAACATAAGCAAGCTCGCTACATTGCCGAGAATTTGGGTAGGTAACGCATACCGTAATTATTAGCCAGCTTAAGGGCTCATTTGCGTTTACGTGCATATCATCATATATTGCATTACGTCACTAGCACAAGGTGGAAAAGATTATAGTGGGTTTGAGAAGCGCCCTGTTTCAGAGACATGAAAATATTTGAGAAATATGCGCCTTCAAATTTTTTACAAATTTGATTTTTTTTGCAGGTTGTAAAGCTTCTATATACATTACCGCTGACCCCAGTGATTAAGACCAAATCAGACTCGTTTTATTCTAAAATTGACTCCTGTGACCATTATTGATCAACGGCCTGATAACAAATTTTAATATACTTTGACCTAGTATCATAATCTCATTCGGGAATATCATCAAAAATACAGAATGGTAGTAAGATCATTCTCTAAATTTGTAATCAAAATTGTCAACTGGCAACATTAGTTCTCAATAAAATAATACAGCAACAGCTTCCTCGAGATGAGACATCAGAGTACACGACTTTTATTGTGTGCTTATTGGGATGTCAAATTGCACATGAGCCATAGTGGAGTATCCACCGGGCTTTAGGCATCAGGGGTGTGAGAGGCCCCAGGACAAAAAATGAGGAAAAGTGGGGAAAAAAGTAGGGAAAATGAGTAAAAAAATGCCCAAAACAGGCTGAAAATCACACGGAAAAGCTAAAATTTTTGGTTGTAAGTCCTCAAAGTATGCGGATATTACAGGCAATTTAACCCCTTTTCACAACAGACATCACAACAGACATCACAACAGACATCACACAGACTACGTGGACAAAATGAGCCCTATGTGTCTTCCTGCCTTAGGCAGGCAACACAAAAACGGAGTATCAGCTTTTAACGATACAACAGAAGGCCTGAGGCTCACACACCATACACTGGAACCAGAGCTTGCACTGGAACATACATGTACAACTGAACGTACCACATTGTACACTGGAATATACCAACAACATACACTATACCACATCACACTGGTTTATAACATACCCAGCATATACTACTAATAATCTGTGTATTTTTAACGTGCGCATATCCACATAAACAGCTCAAGGGCGCTGTGCGGCAGCCATGAAAGCCGCTCAGCACATCGAGAAACCATAATACACAAACAGATTTATCAAGAACTCAATTTTAGAAGCAGGAGGAACCGGAGTACCCGGAGAAAACCTGCGGGAACGAGTATGGATCGAGAACCAAATTCACATAAAGCCACAGATAACGGGAACCTACCAGGGATCGAACCTGAAACCTCATTGGTGAAAGGGAAGGAATATACCCTGCGCCAACTCGTTCCCGTGTATGAGTGGAACACACCACATCATACACTGAACATAACTAACATACTAACATTCTCAATTTCAACATACCAACATCATAACACTGTAACACACCACATCATACTTTGGAACATACAGATCACTCACTGTATTAAAGTTACCACATCATACACTGGGACATACCAACCTCGTCTACACGGAACATCAACATCATCTAATGTAACATACCACATCAGTCCCAATGGTAACAAACCAACATCAATCCAATGTAACACAACCACATCATACACTTTACAGTACAAACACACTATATCAATACACTGAAACAACTAACATCATGCTGTACACATACCACAATCATCACTAAAACATACCAGAAATTGACACTGACACACTGGCTACATAATCTTCTTTTTCTTCTTATGCCAAACACTGTGGTTCTCAATATGATCCGGCCAGAGATGGGTTCAACATCTGCCTGCTTCACTGAGTTCTGCAAGGTCCTTGTTTGTGCACTGTTGCTCCAGCAATGGGGAGACCAAGAGATGTCCATTGTCTGTGGAGCTGTTCCACAACTACACATGTGTACAGCCCTGATCTGCTTCCAGTAGCCCCACTTCTGCAAGGAAACCTTAGATCGCCCGTTCTGGTTCTCAATCTGTCGAGGCATCGCCATCAGCCCATTAGGAGTCAGCTCCAAAGTGGTAGGATGCTTATCAGGTTCAATACCAATCGATTGACTTGGTTAATGGCAAGTCTTTTTCTTTCCACCAGGCGACTCTCTTAAGCTCCTATAGACGTTTCAAGATGTTGGACTTGTGTTTAAGAACTCTCTCTGGATTTATGGCGATTGGCAGCAGGTAATCTGTCCAACATAGGGTGATTCACATTAGATACTTGCAGCTACGCTCTTGCATGCTCGCTACGCTACGACGGATGTCTGGTGGAGCATTCCTGCCACTAGGATGTATAAGTTTCCGTTGGTGTTGGACGGAGGCATCCTATGATAAGCCGGCAGGAGCATTTAACGCTGATCAGCTTCTGGCATGGGTTGATCTTTCCCATACGGGCAAGCATACTAGGCCATGGAGGCACAGGGCACGTGCAGTATGTGGGTAAGCCCCCATCTTTGTGCCGGCAGTGTATTTTGTTCAAGATGTTATTGCGTGACCCATACTTTATGCTTCGTCTTCTCGATGTGGGTCTTATTACCTCATAATGCAAATTCTGATGCACCCCCTTAACACTTGAAGTGGCAGCAGGCAGGAGAAAGGAATGCATCAGTGTTAAGAGACACAATGACATTTCAAAAGAGTGTCCCCTCAATTGTTTTCGAACCCAAAATTTTTTCTGCAATATTGGAATGCTTACCATTGTATTAGATCACACCAGAAGTAATCAACTGATAGCCATCCTTTAGTAATGAAATGATGATTTAGACAGAAAATCAAAGCAATGGTTTGCATTTTTTTTCTGTTGTACTTATTTGTCCAATAAACCTTTGAAACATTCTTGTAAGGTGGTCTACAACCCGATCCAGTGGTCAATTTTGAGAGAAATTGTACCCCCACTACTCTCCTCCTGTCACTTTACTTCCTACATTTTAGAATCATTTTGGAAAATATGGAAAAATACTGAAATCCTCTTGAGGCATTTACCCACAATAAGTATTACTCAAAACCTAACATGCATTATTATTATTGCGTGATATTGGCAAATTGAATCTTTTTTCTTCAGATTTGGTTAAATTGGGAAATATTAATTCCATATTTCCTGAATTGAGAAGTGCACCTATAAAGCTGGTGAAATAATTGTAATTGAGCCAGAAAGACTAATTCTTGGTTTATGAAATTTGTTTACTACACAATTTATAATAAAAAGGGCCTGACATCCGATGGGGTCATGGGTAAAAGCACAGGCTGCAGCAACCTCCCCCACCTCCCCCAACTTTATTAATCAAATAATTTTTCCAATTAATCTTAAAATAATGAAAGACATTTCAAGAGACATGGAAAATTGAAAAATAGCATGCCCTCAAGATTATTTCAATATTGAGTATGTTGCATAGTTGTCAACTTTATATACATAGCCATCACATGAATAATGTATCAAGACCAAATCAGCACCCTTTGAGGAAACAAAAACAATTTTATAATAAAATGACTCTGGCGACATTTATTCCGCATACGACGGAATATGGCATTTAACACAAGAAACACAAGCCGGAGTGGATTCCCATGGCATGCATTCTGTTGCTGGTCTGTGACCTTTGTGGTGTAATATCAATGAGTAAGAGCCTATGTTATTCATGGATAGAGAAATTTGTTGATTAAAGTAAGGCAAACTTAAAGTCAGCTACAAATACCTGGATATCTTCAGGCTTTTGTTAATGTCCCTATTCTGTTTTTGGGGATGTTATTTTAACGTGTTTCTCTATTCTTCCAATGAAAAGTGAAGAAATTCATAATTTTGTGCGAATTGATTTAAAGGTGCAGTGAGAGATTTCAAGTCATCATATTTTCTGTGATATGGAGTGATTTCATATAGATTAGACACTCAATAGATTCCTACATTTTATTTGCTACAGAAATAACTTAAAATGAAAAAACAAGAGGTGTTTGATTATATTTCAATAGAATTCCTAGGCTGAATTTCCTAATTTGCTCCTAAAGGAAATTAGAAAATTTCACCAATTTTTTACCAAAGGAACATTTCCTCAGCTTAATCCTTCAGATGGGGATATTTTGATGAAAAATCTTTAGACCAGTGCAAAAATCAAGGAATTTCACATTTGTTTTAGTCATACCATTTTTTAAAATCTCTCGTCGCACCTTTCAAACTAGCTCATGCAAAAATTAAAGAGTAGGGACATGTTTTAAAGGCCAAAGTTGAAAACATTTTAATTTGGGCATATTTGGTCTATGTTCAAACCTGAAAATGAAATTACTTAACTTGACCAATATCAGGGTTGAGCTTCTTTTGTCTTTAACAAGATCCATATGATGTGTTTTAACACATTAAAGGACAGCCATAGGCCCAAAATTTATCTTACAAATTCTGTGTATATTTGCAACATCAACAAACTTTATGTATTACCAATTACTCAAATTTCATGATTTTAATCGTTTCTTGCTGATACATTATTTTTCAAGTCAAGAGTCCATAAGTTACATGACAAATCATGAGGAGAAAACAGTTGTAGGAACGGAAAATCATCAATTTTAGAATCTGGAGAAAAATGATGAAAATAAGCTCGCTAATCCCCCTTGAAAGTCCATAAATGTTATTGTAATTTGCATTACTGCATTTAGTTATCAATCACTTATTAGTCATATCCAAGTTGTACATGGAATGAAGTCCAGCGGAAATCCTACAGACATACCTTGTTTGACTCTACGGAACATGGTGTATTCACAGCATGACAGTACGGAAAATTAGTTATGCTCCTACGGAACATGCTTTTATGTTCACATCCGATTGGTACTTATTGACACAGCATGAATAAGCAAAAAATAGACTAACAAATATAGTTGCTAATCCAATTTTAGCATCTTCTTGTATGCTATGACTGTACTTCTTCCAACTGGGTAAGTCTGCTGTATTTTACCTATGTTCAGTCATATCATATGATTAAGTTCACAATCAGTCATTTTTTTTCAAATTCAAAATGGACAAATTTTTTTTCTCTAATGCACTAGTGTTAGGTCATATCAACAACCTTATATTACTTTCTGTGAAAAACAGACACTAAAGCAATTTTAAGAGGTGGTGAAGATACCATTTACGAATGTTTTGTTCACTAATAATGGTTCAGATCCCAATCCAGACTTTTAGTTGTAAACATTGACAAATATGGCGTGTTAAGGGATCTTTACTGCTACCATTTCCAAGACAACAGTGCAAAAAATGTGACTTGAAAAAAAAATGAAAAATTAGGGGGCACCACATTGTTTAAATTTTGAGAAATCGCTGATAGTGGGCCTTTAATTGTCTTTAAGGTTCTGAAGGCATCCTATGTAAAATTGACATCTTCCTAGGAAGAACCATATATTGGAAACAGGCCACACAGAGACCATTGATTGTCCACAGTTTAAGCGCCTTTCAACCAATTGCCTATATCCGTCATACAAACAATAATTGCAGTCTATAAGTAAAGGGACCGGAGAGATTTTTTTTGAGGATACAATTTCTCTCACCTTGCACTGTATTGATTGTAGCCACCTACCAAAAACGTTTCGAAGGTTTAATTGGACAAACAAGTACAAAAGAAAACCGCAAACCTGTTTTGAACTTGCCTGACCTTCGTAATTTCCCCATGGAGCACCGTGCTTTGACTTTCGTGCACGACAGAGAATACTAAATCTCATCGTAATTGCAGAAAGACGCTGCGTATTTGGCTTATTCAGGTGTATCTAATACATTGGAAAGCATTCCAAATATGCAAAAACCCGGGTCGAAAAAAATTGGGGGCGCTTCTTTCTGGAAATCTCCTCATGCCTCTTTAAGGTGGTCCCCACCATATTATTTGTTAATAATTCAAATTAGTATTCATCACCATACAGACTCTGGAATGCAAACTATCCTAGTCTACCACCCAACAAACTTAAACAATTTGTTGTGTTTGTCAGTGGTGTAAACATGCATTCAGCAGGATAATCCCCCACGCTTGTGAGGGCCTTGATTCACCAAATTACTACTTTGGCTATAGTACTTTTATCTTCCTTAAGTCTACTTTGCTATAGTACTTTTATCTTCTTTCCCTTAAGTCTACTTTGCTATAGTACCTTTTTTAAAATCTTCCTGAAGTCTACTTTGCTATAGTACTTTTATCTCCCTAGATCTACTTTTTGCTATAGTAACTTTTTATTATCTGTCCTTTAAGTCTACTTTGCGTATAGTACTTTTAATCTTCCTGAAGGTCCCTACTTTTGCTATAGGTACTTTTTATCTTCCCTAAGTCTACTTGCTAGAGTACTTTTTAATCTTCCTAAGTCTACGTTTGGCTATAGTACTTTTATCGTCCCTAAGTCTACTTTGCTATAGTACTTTTATCTTCCCTAGTTCTTAACTTTGCTAATCGTACTTTTTATCTTCCTAAGGTCATTGCTATATTACTTTTATCTTCCTTAAGTCTACTTTGCTATAGTACTTTTATCTTCCCTAAGTTACTTCTTTGCTATAGTACTTTTATCTTGGAAAAAGTAAAAAGAAGAATGATCCTTAAGTCTACTTGCTAGAGTACTTTTAATCTTCCTTAAGTCTACTTTGCTATAAGTACTTTTATTATCTCTTCCCTAAGTCCCTTACTTTGCTATAGTACTTTTATCTTCCTTTATAGTCTGCCTTTGCTTATAGTACTTTTATCTTCTTAAGGCTACTTTTGCTTATAGTAACTTTTATCTTCCTTAAGTCTACTTTGCTATATGTCTTTTTATCTTATCTTCCCGATCTACTTTGCTATCAGTACTTTTATCTTCCTTATCTACTTTGACTTTAGTACTTTTATCTTCCTTATCTAATACTTTGCTACAGTACTTTTTCTCTCCCTAAGTCCTACTTTGCTACAGTACTTTTATAATCTTCCTTAAGTCTCTTTGCTATATTATTTTTATATCTCCTTAAGTCCCTTACCTTTGCTAAGTACTTTTATCCTTCCTTAGTGCTCTTTGCTATAGTACCTTTTATCTTCCTTAAGTCTACTTTGCTATAGTACTTTTATCTTCCTTAAGTCTACTTTTGGGCTATAGTAACTTTTACTTCCTTAAGTCTACTTTGCTATAGTGATTTTTATCTTCCTTAAGTCTACTTTGGCGAAAGACTTTTATCTTCTTAAGTCTACTTTGCTATAGTACTTTTATCTTCCTTAAGTCAACTTTGGCTAATAGTACTTTTAATCTTCCTTAGTCTACTTTGGCATTACTTTTAATCTCCCTAAGTCTCTTTTGCTAATAGTACTTTTATCTTCCTAATCTACTTTTGCTATAAGTACTTTTATCTTCCTTACTCTACCTTTGCTATAGTAACTTTTTAATCTCCCTTAAGTCGACTTTGCTATAGTACTTTTATCTTCCTTAAGTTACTGCTATAGTAACTTTTATCTTCCTTAAGTCCTACTTTTGCTAAAAGTACTTTTATCTTCCTTAAGTTACGTTGCTATAGTACTTTTTATCTTCCTTAAGTCAAACTTTTGCTATAGTAACTTTTATCTTCCTTATTCCCTACTTTTTTGCATAGTACTTTTATCTCCCTAAGTCTCACTTTTGCTATAGTAACTTTTAGCTTATCTTCCTTAAGTTCTACTTTTGCTATAGTACTTTTATCTCCTTCAGTCTATCTACTTTGGCTATAGTATTTTATCTTCCCTAAGTCCTACTTTGGCTATAGTACTTTTTAAGATCTAAAATCTTCTTTAAGTCCTAACTTTGCTATCGTAACTTTTTTATCCTTCCTTTTAATTCTACTTTTGCTATAGTAACTTTTATCTTCCTTAGTCACTTT
Source organism: Ophioderma brevispina (assembly GCA_023653785.1). NCBI lineage: Eukaryota > Metazoa > Echinodermata > Ophiuroidea > Amphilepidida > Ophiodermatidae > Ophioderma > Ophioderma brevispina. Next base: position 17,558 of record JAMKCH010046134.1, on the reverse strand, counting down.
GCTATAGTACTTGTATCTCCCTCAGTCTATACTTTGCTATAGTACTTTTATCTTCCTTAGTCTACTTTGCTATAGTTACTTTATCTTCTTAAGTCTATAACTTTGCTATAGTAACTTTTATCTTCCCTAAGTCCTACTTTGGCGATAGTAATTTTAAATCTTCCTAAGTCCTACTTTGCTAAGTACTTTTATCTTCCTTAAGTCTACTTTGCTATAGTACTTTTTCTTCCTTAGTCTATTCTACTTTTGCTATAGTACTTTATCTTCCTTAAGTCTACTATTGCTATAGTAACTTTTATGCTTCCTTCCAGTTTCTACTTGCTATAGTAACTTATTCTCTTCCTTTAAGTCTACTTTGCCTATAGTACTTTTATCTTCCTTAAGTCTACTTGCTATTAGTACTTTTATCTTTTTTTTTCCCCCCTAAGTCTACTACTTTGCTATAGTATTGTATCTTCCCTAAGTCTACTTTGCTATATACTTTTATCTTCCCTCTTCTAGCTTGCTATAGTACTTTAATCTTCCTTAAGTCTACTTTGCTATAGTACTTTTATCTTCCTTAAGTCTACTTGGCTATAGTACTTTTATCTTCCTAAGTCTAACTTTGCTATAGTACTTTTATTATCTTCCCTAAGTCATACTTTGCTATAGTACTTTTAAATTTAATCTTCCCTTTAAAATTTCTACTTTTTGCTATAGTAGCTTTTATCTTCTTAATCTACTTTTGCTATAGTACTTTTTATCTTCCCTAAGTCTACTTTGCTATCATACTTTTTATCTTCCTTAAGTCTACTTGCTATATACTTTTTTATCTTCCTTAAGTCTACTTTTCTATAGTAACTTTTATCTTCCTTAAGTCTACTTTGCTATAGTACTTTTATCTTCCCTAAGTCACTTTGCTATAAGTACTTTTTCTCTTCCTTAAGGTCTACTTTCTATAGTATTTTATCTTCCTTAAGTCTACTTTGCTACAGTACTTTTATCTTCCTCAAGTCTGACTTTGGCTACAGTACTTTTATCTTCCTTAAGTCCACTTTGGCTATAGTACTTTTATCTTCCTTAATCTACTTTTGCTATAGTACTTTTATCTTCCTTAAGGTCTACTTTGCTATAGTACTTTTTATCTTCCTTAAGTCTCCTTGCTATAGTACTTTTATCTTCCTTAAGTCCTTACTTTGCTATAGTACCTTTTTTTTTTTCTTCACTTAAGTCTATCTTGCTATAGTCCTTTTATCTTCCTTAAGTTACTTGCTAAAGTTACTTTATCTCCTTAAGTCTCCGGTATGTCTAGTACTTTTATCTTCCTTACGTCTACTTTGCTATAGTACTTTTATCTTCCTTATCTACTTTTGCTATAGTACTTTTATCTTCCCTAAGTCTAACTTTGCTATAGTACTTTTATCTTCCTTAAGTCTCCTTTGCTAATCGTACTTTTTATCTTCCTTAAGTCTACTTGTATAGTACTTTTATCTTCCTTAAGTCCTACTTTGCATAGTACTTTAATCTTCCTTAAGTCTACTTTGTTATAGTACTTTGATTATCCTTCCTTAAGTCTACTTTGCATAAAGTACTTTTATCTTCCTGAAGTCTACTTGGCTATAGTACTTTTATCTTCCTTAAGTCTACTTTGCTATAGTACTTTTATCTTCCTTACGTCTACTTTGGGCAATAGTACTTTTATCTCTTCCCTAAGTCTACTTTGCTATATACGTTTATCTTCCTTAAGTCTAATTTGCTATGGTACTTTTATCTTCCTTAGTCTACTTGCTAATAGTACTTTTATCTTCCCTATCTAACTTTGCTATATACTTTTACTTCCTTAAGTCTACTTTGCTATAGTAAAAAAATTTTATCTTCCTTAAGTCTACTTTGCTATAGTACTTTTAATCTTCCATTAAGTCTACTACTTTTGCTTAGACTGTTATCTTCCTAGTCTAACTTTGTATAGTAACTTTTACTTCCTTAGTCTACTTTGCTATAGTAACTTTTATCTTCCTTAGTCTACTTGCTTATAGTACTTTTATTTTTCTCCCTAAGTCTACTTTGTGGCTAAGTACTTTTATCTTCCTTAGTCCCTCTTTGCTATATACGTTTATCTTCCTTAAGTCTACTTTTCTATAGTACTTTTATCTTCCTAAGTCACTTTGCTATAGTACTTTTATCTTCCTTAAGTCTACTTTGCTATAGTAACTTTTATCTTCCGTAAGTCTACTTTGCTATAGTCTTTTATCTTCCTTAAGTCTACTTTGCTATAGTATTTACTTCTTAAGTCTAATCTACTTTGTAAAGTACTACTTTATCTTCTTCCTTAAGTCTACTTTTCTATAGTATTTTATCTTCCTTCAGCTCTACTTTTGCTATAGTCTTTTATCTTCCTTAGTCTACGTTGGGGCTATAGTACTTTTAATCTTCCTAAGTCTACTTGGGGCTATAGTAACTTTTATCTTCCTTAAGTCTACTTTGTCTATATTACTTTTATCTTCCTTATCTAACTTTGCTATAGTACTTTTAATCTTCCTTACAGTCTACTTTGCTATAGTACTTTTATCTTCCTTGAGTCAGTTTGATATAGTACTTTAATCTTCCTTAAGTCTACTTTGCTATAGTACTTTTCACTTCCTAAGTCTACTTTCTCATAGTACTTTTATCTTCCTTAAGTCTACTTTGCTATAGTACTTTAATCTTCCTTAAGTCTACTTTTCTATAGTACTTTTATTTAAATCTTCCTTAATTCTACTTTTGCTATAGTAACTTTAATCTTCCTTAAGTCTACTTGGCTATAGTACTTTTATCTTCCTAGTCTCTTTGCTATAGTACTTTTATATCTTCCTTAAGTCTACGTTGCTATAGTATTTTATCTTCCTTAGTCCTACTTTGCTATAGTCCTTTTATCTTCCTTAAGTCTACCTTTGGCTATAGTACTTTATCTTCCTTAAGTCTATTTGGCTATAGTAATTTTACTTCCTTAGTCTACTTTTGCTATAGTACTTTAATCTTCCTTAAGTCTACTTTGCTAACGTACTTTTTCTTCCTTAAGTCTAACTTTGCTATAGACTTTTATCTTCCTTAAGTTCTGACTTTGCTAAAGTACTTTTAATCTTCCTTAAGTCTACTTTGTCTATAGACTTTTATCTTCCTTAAGTCTAATTTGGCTATAGTACTTTTAATCTTCCTAAGTCTACGTATGTCTAGTACTTTTATCTTCCTTAAGTCTACTTTGCTATAGTAACTTTTAATTACTTCCTAAGTTATGGCTATAGTACTTTTATCTCCTAAGTCTACTTTGCTATAGTAACTTTTATCTTCCTTACGTCTACTTTGCTATAGTACGTTTATCTTCCTAAGTCTACTTTGCTATGTACTTTTATCTCTTTCCTTAAGCCTACTTTGGCTATAGTACTTTTATCTTCCTTAAGGCCTACGTTGCTATAGACTTTTATCTTCCTTAGTCTACTTTGCTAAAGTACTCGTTATCTTCCTTAGTCTACTTGCTATAGTACTTTTATCTTCCTTAAGTGACTTGCTAAGTACTTTTAATAATCTTCCTTAAGTCTACTTTGCTATAGTACTTTTATCTTCCTAAGGTCTAACTTTGCTATAGTACTTTTATTATCTTCCCTAAGTCTACTTGCTTAGTACTTTTATCTCCTTAAGTCTACTTTGGCTTAATAGTACCTTTTAATCTTCCTAAGTCTACTTTGCTATAGTACTTTTATCTGTCCTAAGTCTACTTTGTCCTATAGTACTTTTTTAATCTTCCTTAAGTCTACTACTTTGCTATAGGACTTTTATCTCCTAAGTCCTACTTTGCTATAGTACTTTTATCTTCCTTAAGTCAGTGAGTCAGTGTGTAATTATTGTCCCCAGAATTAAAGTCCTCCCAAAAACAGTTTTATTCACCTATGTTTGGATCAATGTAAAATCTGCCTGAAGAGTATTTAAGAAACCGTAGATTTGATATATTGATCGCGCTGGCCGCGATGGGACCCGAAGTGACATAAAAGTAGCATGTAGCGATGTAAAAATAGCCTTCTAGTTCTTTGAAGCATGACAAACTGCTTTTATAATGTCCGCGTGTGCAGCGTAATGGTAAAATACTACGCTGCCTATGCACGTAATGCATGAATGGCACACGCGCCTTGTTTGTTTTGTTTTTCGTGTGCTTTGGCTTATAGGGTGCTTAGGGGAAAAGCATGAATACCGTCAAATTAAATGGCTAATCTTGTCTACTTTTAACCATAGGTTTCAACAAAAGGAAAATCGCATGATAGGATCGGCAACGTCTATATTTTTAAAATACCATGTCGTAATATTCAAAACTTAGTAAGAAAGTTAAGACTACTTTTAGAAAATAGCTGGTCGTGAATATTTTTGATTAAAAATAAACAATTTAAGTATTAGATATTAGCAAACCCTCTACACATTACATATTGGCTCAAAACAATAGGTATGGCCATTTACGAAAATTTCTGGTAAATTCCGCATGTATTTGCCACTTGGCAAAAATCTGGGACTGGCGTTTGATAAGAAGAAAATGGGGTAGGCCTAAACCTCTTCGCCACAGTACCTTACCACTGTAAAGAGGAGAAGACTTAACTTTGGGAAATACACGGTAAGATAGATACCTTTATTGTGTATTTTCTAGCGCACGTAGATCGACTATACCAAAGCATTAACTTCCTTAAATTTCACATGGCCTGGCCTGGGTTGTACAGATCGAGTGGTTTGTTTTGTTTTGGGTATTAGCTGGTACATGTGCGTTTCGGGTGTTTCTCTTGCTACTGTGACATCACTTCCGGGTCAAAGCCAACTCCAGCATCTGGCGATGCATTCGCGAAAAACAGGAGAAGGCCCGTCCGATTGGTGATATTCATTCTGATAAATTTAGCACTTTCCGATGTTCACTTTTAAAAATCTGGGTTGTTAAATTTTAACAACTAAATAAAAATAATAAAAATGTACAAAATTAGAAATGTCTACCTATCCGTGTCAATGGACCTTTAAATTGTAAAGCTTTTGATTCAAAGTGCGGACATGCGCACTGGAACGTATAAAGGTGGTGCAAAATGTATACACGAAAAACAACTGCCTCTAACGTGATGTCACTCACAGGGGGGTTGGGGGCGCCACCCTTGAAAGTCTCACTTATTATGACCAAACCAAAATAAAACCAAAAAAAAAAACAGTGAACACGTTTGACAACTGATTTACTGCCTAAAACTTTACCACATATGGCTGTTACAATATCTCACTTTTGCATTGGAAAAAAATTGCCCATTTGGAACAGGATAAACCCCCCCCCCCTTTAAAAGGAGTAGATGGTTTTCTAGTTTAGGTAAGCGGGGACAACCCTGAAAAATGGCTTATTTAACAAAAAAGCGGCAATATGCCCACAACATCAAAAATTTTGTGATATTGAAATATAGTTTTGAAGTTATTGGGGTGAAATCGCAATAATTTGCTCATGTAGGACAATAGGATATAGGCTAATTGCATACCAATTATGCATACGAAATTAGGTTTGCACGTATTTGCAGAAATATAGCTATAACTTTATTCAATTAAAGAGCCATCGATTTCGTTTCTTTTTAATAATTTAGCAATGAATCTACCAATATATAGTTAGAAAAAAATGACATAATTTCTTTGATATAAGTATGTAACAGGTCGATTTACTTTTCAATTTTTACATATTTTTGTGATTTAGATGCTATTTTTATCTTTAAAGTTTGGATCAATGCATATTTGTACATTCTCTTGATGATATGTATCCTAAAACATTTTTCAAGAACGTGAGCATTTTTGACAGTGTTTTTGGTTGAATTTCGGGCGAGAAAATGCTTCGTTTCTCCGAGTGCATGAAACCCCCAAAATCGCATTTACCCGATCTGCGAGGCATATACAACCACACATCAGGTTTTTGTATTTTTATTGATCGGTCCGAAGTTGTTGACCCGAACAATTGAGGGTTCGGCTGTTGGAAGCAACTCACATACAAAGCCAAAAGTTGTGTTATTTTCAGGTTCATGTTTCTCGTCGGGAAGGGAAAGCCGGACGAACGAAAATAAGTTCGTTTAAATGAATTCGTCAACCAACTGGTTTTTTCGGCTATAAAATTACAATTTTGCAACCGCGAATGAATCTATCAAACGGACCTTTGGGAGGATCGGCGATAGAGCGTCCAGTGACCCAAAAGTTTATAAAAGGTGTCATACTGCTGTTTGCCCAATCGATTTCAATGAGATTTTGGTAAATAAGGCCGGTGTTTATTGGCAAAAGTCCACTTTGGCCAATCTCTCCCACAATCACCCACCACAAAAAGATTCACATTTTGCAAAAAAAAACATCCCTCTTGCTCAATCCCCCCCTCGCCTGAAAAAAATCCGGACTACCGATCTATGTTTGCCTTATGTGTTAATAAACAAGTATTGCTTTAACCATCACTTTTTCTAAAAAAACAATAGCTAAATCTTATTAACAGTAGGCCTATTTAAGATTAACGTTTATAGAATATTTCAAGTCGTGAATCTGACAAATGAAATTCTAGTTTCAGGATTTCAATGATGCCTTTCAAAAATGAAACAATTTGTCCCAAAATATTATAATAGCAGAAGAATGTAGAAATATATACCAAAGGCAACAAACAAACCACCCAACAAACAAAATTGTTACAGTAACTCGTCACAGTAATACAAAATGCCCTTTTTTTAACGGTTCTTAAAAAATTGAGAACTGGCCACAAAAGGTTCCTAAGAGGACAATTTTATCATCCTTAGGCACTGTTTTCTTAGAGTAAGAGGGAAAGTAGTAAAACTTTAAAAATGGGGAAATCTGCCGAAAAGATGAAGAAACTGCTCCGGATTTCCTCAGACGCGGATTTGGGGCCTGGGCACAACGGGATCAATAAGACTTGCTACAGGAAATAGAATCTTAAGGGGTACCACCCGATCCTCAGCCCCTACCGCCACCACTACCCCATCAAAAACCCACCACTTATCCCATCAAAGCCAGATTTTGCTTTTAATAAAACCTTGTATTTTTCTCATTTCCCCCCTGCAAACTATTTTGGTTGAACTCTATCCCATTACAATGCTACAAGCAATAATATGGCTTGGTTTCACGGTAAAATTATTTGTATATTCATAATCTGTATATAATTCCACAATTATACTGCTCGCGTTAAAATGGTGTGTTGGATTCCAATTAATTTTGGAATCAGATATAATGTTGGCAATTGTATGTTGTAATCGGTTGGGCACCTAAACATGTCCAAATTTTAATTCTTTTTGCGACAAGTTAATGGCAACAAACACCATTTTTTCCTAACACTCCTACTTTGGAGTAAATTTGAAAATCTTGTTTGTTGTTTTGGGGCCATACTAACGTAATCCTCAATGATCTAAATACGTATTTTAAATAGCACTATCATATATAGAAGTAGCCAGTGATTAATGGGTGCGCTCTATTAATGCAATAATTACGCTAACAATGTCATTATCATGATTCGTAGGAGGGATAGAATGTCCCATAAGTCTATTTATGTATCAGTGATCAGTATGCGATGCACGTAAATATAAATAGGGAAACCTGAGGTCCGTCTAATATTATTATATTCAATGTTTTTTACACACTAATCCATGTGTTCTGGGTCTGACACGATCTAAACACTATTTTGTCCTACTGTCTCCTTTGGACTGTCTAAGCCTTTAATTCCTGAACATTTAGGTGTTCAGAGTTTAGATTCTAAACACGTTTCCTTAACATGAAGTTTATATGTGTTTAGATTCTAAAGACGTCACCATCGCATGACGTTCATGTTCACTACGATATAAGAGGGTGTTAGCTTCTAACTGCTTTGTGGCACCTTAAAGAGTGTAATTAACACATGTTAAGAAAGGTGTGTCTACGTTAGAAATTCTCATTGCTCTGATTTTTAAGAAATGGAGAAAACGATGCTGGATTTTCAATTGTTTTTAGTGATTCTTATAGGAGCAGTGGCTAAGTACAATACCCACTTGACAAAAAAAGCCATTTTTTGAGTTGCTGTTTTTGTTGAACAACGTCTAGGCCCATTAAAAAACTGTGACAAATCTAACACTTACAGTTTACAGGAATGTTGGAAAAAGGGTAACTATAAGGCTAGGAAATGGCTAATAACTACACTGTTATTTCAAATGTAAATACGTGGGCCTCGAAGTTTGTAGATTTGGTAACTTCTCTACTAATATTATTAGCCTAATTTTATTGCAGTGGATACGTAGGCCGAATGTGTGTAGATATTGGAAATTAATGCAAAAAATATATTAGCATAATTTTATTGCAGTAAAGGCCATATGCCCAATCTGAAAAAAAACCAACTTTTTAACTGAGATATTGTAAGCAAATGGCTGGGGGAAAAGGTGCATTTAACACCGTCACAATGTGACCTCTTCTAATTTTAGAACAGAGGTGGTCGTTAGCTTTTTAAGAAAAGCCTCCATGGATCCACGACCCCCATGCCCACCCCCGGCTTTTTCTCCGCCTAAGTATTTGCAGATGCAACTATATAGGGTAAAGTGGGGTAATATGGAACCCCCGGGGCATTAATGGACCTCCACTTTATAACTTTGAAACTAGGGATGGTCGGAGTGAACCCTTCTATTGGTACTATGAAAGAACATCATTCAACAACTTTAAATTTGGTTATTATAGGGGGAGTGTCCTGAAGAAATATTTAAGTTAAAAATTTTCAACACGTTTTTCTTTCTTATTTATGTCATTGACTTTAAACACGCCATATTTCTTTCTCTTGAGCCTCGATCTGGAGGTTGTAACCATGGCAACATGTGTCTGACTTTAACCACCTTACCCATGTATCAATACATTGTATCAAATTCCTATCTCACATCTAATTACATTGTGTATGTGGATCTGGGGGTAATATGGACACCCTATATCCCCATGTACGAAACTTTATGAGACGGCAATATTTGACCATATGGGGTCCATTTTGTCCCGCCTTTTGCCATACAAGGTGGGTCCATATTGGCGACGATGGGCAATATGGACCCTTTTGCCAAAAAATTTGAAGCCAATATCTTTCATTTGGTTAGAGATGATTAGTTTGGTCTGATACAAGCTAAATCAATTGATAATGAACAGTTATTAAGAGTAAATAAAATTCTTGAAAATTACATCTTGCTTAGATGGGGTCCGTATTACCCCACTTTACCCTACCCTCATTTCAGTCAAAGATATTTGTTTTTAAATAGTAAAATTTATACTACTACCTAAATCGAGAACATTTGCACCCAAACATAAATTATGTATTGTTTAATTAATGCATACTAGGTGGTCGTGACCCGTGTATAAAAAATGGTTTTTACAAGCAGAAATTTATACACATTCTGATGATTTCTTGGTTTCATTTGTGCAACCTAATCCCTTGCACACTACTACTCCTTCCGGAGTCATTTTATTAACAAATGAATTGATTTACACAAAAAACAACTGTTTTAAGCGTATTCATTACGACGTTGACTGGGCCATATAGTACAACAGAGGATAAAACTTAAATTTCCCCCAATTAAAAAAAGGAAAAAACATAAAAAAGAAATAACCAACAACAAACGGTCTAAAGTAACATATTCACAATTTAAGTTTTGACAAAAATTATTTAAAGTCGTCCTTATGCATGCAAAATGCAACCAATTTCCCCTTTATATTTCATTATTCGTGCGATTTACCCGAAAAGGCTGAAAACGACCAATTGGCAAGACAGATTTCGACTTAAAAACTAGAGCCCTTATTACTTGTGGCTATATTATGACATTATTTGATTAAAATTGTTTTTATGCTCGACACAAGTCCCGATCCCCAGATTTTTTTTGTAGAAAATGGGATTGTGCAGGGGGCTTCGAATTACCCAGGTGCACACACTTCACAGGGTGCATGTAGCTTTCCTCCTCCTCTCTGTCATGTAACTTTTGTATCCTGCAATGCATGCACTGGGGCCATTTAATTTATCTTGGTGAATCATTACCTATACAATTAAAGGAAGGTGCGTGTTCAGATCGGCTTTGGGACCCCCCGATTTACCGACACCCGGAATAGTATCGATTGTGATATCGATGAAAGGGCCTATTTTTTCTCATTGGTCTGTCCTGTAACTTGAGCCCTCAAATCCGTTTCAATCCAAGATATAAACCAAAAACCGCCATTTTAGTGGTTAACTCAATATTAGCACAGTAATTGAATAGGCGCTTTGCAACATGCTTATTGCGCCTACCACAAAACCGCAAGTTTGTTCCCCGGTCTTGATGGGGTGGTCATGTGCAAGTGCAGGCTCTCATATCAAGTAGAGAACACAATGCACATAATCGGAATAGGCACCTTTAAAGCTTATTCATAGAAAGTCATCGAATGCTGAAATAATAAAATTTGAGCCAAACATGGACAGCCTTTTAATGGTGCTAACAGACAATTCACCTCTCCTTAAATACTACAGTAAGTGTTTGAAGCTCTCTCCTTAGAATCCGAACCATAGCTGTCACGTTACTGTATATTTGACCAGTTTTAGGATCTTCTCTTAAAATGGCTTTGAAGGATTTTAGGTCCGATCCTTACAAGGGCACAGTCATGTCTTAGATTTAAATATTCTTTAGATCCTCTTGATTGCTGGACTTTTTTGGATTGTTTGGTATTTTAGCTTCTCCTCTATTGCTCCCCTTAAAAGTTCCAGGCGAGTTCTTTGTCGCTCCTCTGCTCATTTAAAGGCAGTCCCTGGCCAACTGTCAATAGTCTATTACCAGAGTCTGATATGAATAAAGTTAGCAGTAGCACCATCCATGTTTACATGAGCCCGGTCATGTAACTGTAACATGTCATGTAATTTTTGAAGTTACATGCACCGGTGCATGTAATTCTAAATTGTATTCGACCTGGGATTGTGTCAATGTCACTCCCTAAAATGTAGGCCAATTAACGCCATTGAATTACCTTTCCGATAACTGTATTGTTAAAAGGTCCACTGGATGATCTCAATATCCCCCTCCCCCCACCTCAGATTTTTACTGGAGTTGTCAAATTGGGTCGAAGAAACTACCATTTTTCTCATTATAAAAGTTATTTGGGTTTCAAGCGAAAAAAATCCCAATATATTTTACAAAGGATTCTATAATTTACATAATCACGTTTCTAGCTCAAAACGGATTATAATATTGCCATGATTTTTTTTCAGCTGGGGCATTGGGGTAAAGGTCATTCAATCAAATAAACACGTTCTAACTATTGAAATCCGACGGTGATCACATACGCTCTTAAAATCAAGAGTGAATTCACCTTTTACAGAGCCACTCCAAAAAGAGTGAATTTCAAACACTTTGAGATTTTGGGGTAAAATTTACTCCTTGGTAATTAAAAAAAAAATAAAATTTCATCATTGTGTAATTATCAAGAGAAATTCGTATCCACAATTTCTTTGAAGAATTGTGAAATTCACAAGCGATCAAATTTTTGTTTTAAAAGTCGACAATTCGGTAATCGGGCTCCACTTTCGCGGCAATCAACCCCGTGGTCTAAAGGCCTCACCTTAAAAAATTAAATACTTTCGAACAAATCTGCCCCCCCAAAAAAGAGCCTGATACTCCTGAGATTATCTAGTGCATTAGTGCATTTTTTTGAAAGATTTTCAAGATTTTTTTAACTATTTTTTTTTTTAAATTGTCAAGATAAGAAAAATTCCATGAAGTTAAAAAAAAAAAAGACGACAATAACGTCTTCTAAAAATGCAATAAAAGAATTTCCACGTAGCGCATAGCATTTTTCACAAAACAACAACAGCATAGCGCTTATAAACCAGAAAAAGGAGCATGTCTCGGCTTCCTACAGGTCAAAAACCCTACGCGCTATGCGTTTTTTTTAGTCATAAAAATAACCGCCCCGCGGAAATTTTTTATTGGATTTTTTAGACCTTTATTTTGCAGCCAATTTTTCTTCTGCCAATCCCCCCCCCAAACAAAATTAGTCTCTAGAAAAAGGAAAGAAACGCGATAAAATGTCCATTTGTACACCTGATCACTCGGGAGCTGGCCACAAAAAACATGAGGTTGAGACGAACTATTCTTTTTTTTGCCTATGTGTATCATAAAACGATCCAAAATGTTATGATGTAGAGCTTGTTTGTGTCCATGTATGCACACTATAGACGAAAAACTTGTTTTTCATTAACAAAATTCAATTTTTTACCAATAAACATTTTTCGGTGAAAAATGAAATCTTCTATTGGGTATATACTTTGCTATAGATGTGCATAGACAACCTTACAAAATAAAATAGTTGTCCTTTAGCTAAGTTCTACATTTCAAATCGTAACCTGCGAAAAGCTACTTTTTATTAACCAAATTGATCTGAAGATTGTTAGGTTTAAAAAAGAACTTTTTCGATCGAAAAACGAGTTTTCAAACCAAACAGCTTTCGAATCGTAAACCGGTTGTTTTCATACTCTAAAAACAAATTTTTTTTTTTCCAAATTTGATAGCACGGCTTTTTGTTTTTTTTTCAATCTTAACGGCCTTATTTCTCGGTTGAAACAAAGTTTTGAAACAAATCTCAAGCTGTAAACTTGTGTTTATCATTGTACATTCTATCTGGTTTCCGCTTTTTTCACCGAAAAGAAAAAAAGTTTCCTTTTAATCGGCAAATAGCTGCCATACACCCCAGCTCAAATATCATATGAAACAACCACGAACTCGCGTATGATGGTTTTCATTCTGTGTTAAATTATATGAATTCGAAGTCCGGTCCTGGATAATCAACAAGATGATAATCAGTGAGATTTATGGAGCTCCCTTTACGATGTAGGCAAAGCGATATAGAAGAAGATATAATTTGGAAGCAAAGTTTTTCAAATCTGGTGACTCCTAATTCGCTCAGCCAAATTGAAGGCCATAATATGTTTTCTGCAGCTGTCTTGTAAAAGTAAAGACCTTTAAAGTAAATCTTCTTGGAGAAAAAAGTTTATCATTATTATTCCGTCAACCACAATACATAAATTCCGTTGTTTTGGTCTTATATTGTGAAAACACTGTCTAGTTGTTCTTTTCGTTCATTTTCTTCTTCTTCATTGTCTTAATTGGACTTGTAGAAAGGGCGAGCCGGGTTTTTGCCTTCTCTTGTTCTGGATCCTACAAAAAATATCGCAATCAAGATGGTTTACCACTTACTGGTCGAAAATCATAAAACTCATAGAATTTTCTAACACGGTCTTGTTATAATAGTATCAAGACAAACAAAGGGAGGTACAAATATCGCGGATACCCACCTTTACTCTCTAAATTCCGTAGACAAAATGGAGGAAAAAATCTGATTTTAGATAAAATTTTTAATCTATTACATTTATAAATTCCAATGCGTTTGATTCAATTTTTATTCTAAAACTGATAGAATCCAATAGAATAAATGTTAATGTAAAAAACATTTAGAGATAGGCTAATTTTGTAATGATGAATTATCATGAAAAATTATTTTGTCATACAGCCTTTTCAAGTGTAACTGCATATCCGGTGTCGCCTTTGAAATCCGTAAGTACCGTTCTATTTTATAATTTTCTTTTTTATTATGTTTTTAATTCCAGATTTTTTTTTTTTTTTAATGATTAATTTAAAAATTTGAATAACGTTTCGCAATCAATCACTAATTTACTAATTCCTAATGACGCGGGTGAAAATCGGGTGAAAATTTGGGAAAGTACATTAATAGAAAAGAGAGAGGACTTAAAAGTTCTTTCTCATGAACCTGTAGCGACATGACGACATTGGTGCATGGGTATTCTGATAATGGCGTGAATTGTCCTGTATGTAACAGAGCGGACGAAATAATACGGTGTACTATGGTAGAACAGGGCAGCAGCCTGTTGGCTGGTATTTACTACACAAATGAGAGAACAAGGCACGTAGAATTTGTTGAATTACATGAAACCGTTGTTGTTTCTGGTGCTCAATTTGCAGTGTATACTGTTCATAAACGTTGTTTTGTTTGAACTCAAAAGAATGCAAAGTTATTTTATGGTAAGCAAAAAATTATCGAAACTTGACGAAACCTGCTTTAAAACGTATTTTTTGCATGAACATACAATATAAACAACCTTTGGTAACCAAACTTTGGAATACTTCTACTTGATGTTGATAGAGTAGCACATTCCTAACATTATGCAAAACCGCATGTCCGTAGCTTTACTGCATTTACTGTAACAGAAGAAAATGTCCACCTACTCTGGAACCCCTTTATGCACAATTGCATCAAATTAGGTAAAAAATCATATTTCTTACTATGCAAATTATTGCAGATTTCACAGGGTATTTGGGCCGCTAGGATGTTTTTTATTTAATTTCTCACAAAATTTTTTGATTTGTGAGGACCTTGGACGCTTTTGGAATTTCCAACCTCTCGTCCCGCTTGCCTAGTTGCACTCTAATTACAGAAACTGTATAAAAAGTAGATGTTTGAATTGGTAATGAAGATTACATTATTAACGAATCACCTTGTTTACAACTTGATCTCCCATTGACCTTGGTATGTGACCTTTGACCTACATAGTTGGAAGCTTTAATTCAACGTAGGTTTACAACTTCCTGTTGTTTCAAGAAAATAGAAAATTGCCCAATTGGGCGCAAAATGTGTTAACCCTCGTCTACGAGGGGGGGGGGGAGTGGTTACCACCCTTCAGGTTTGTCCGGCTGCACAAACCCCCTTTGTTGTACCAAATCATTTAATGTATTGTCAATTGGACATGTTCCGTCCTTAATCCAAAAACAAACATCCACCGGGGTATAGTAAGATACAGGGTGATCCCCAAAATGATGGATGGGGGGGGTGGTAACCACACCCCCATTCGGAAGAGAAGACCAACTTGACTAAACAACACGACATCACAGCCACTTGATTTTGCCTACCAATAGATAGGCTAGGTCCTCCTCTTTCCATGATACAAAATGAGTACCCAACATGCCTAGCATTACGTCACAAGGACGTCATAAAGTTCGCATGTCAGCAAAACTGCCCATTTCCATAGACAACACAGTGAAAAAAATTCATTTTTCGCCAAAAAGGTAGGAAAATCAGTTTTTCATGCAGTTTTTGATTCTACTTGATGGGAAATGATTAGTTTATATAATGACACCATTTAAGAGATATTAATAAGGTGTTGAGTTGGCTAAAATTGCGAAATAGCAATTTTCCACACTATATTCAGTATTTTTGTACTTCCTCCAAATATGACGTCATGGTGACGTTATAAAGGGGATGTTAGTTACTATTTGGTAACAATGGAAAGAAGGAACTCTAAGCTATCCTTTGGTACCAAATTACAGGAACCGGGTGTTCGTAACGGAAAATCACGGGGGGGGGGGGGGGGTGGTTACCACCCCCCCCCCACTTAGGGAGTTTGTACAAAAAACTGCTCAGGTAGACGAGGGTTTAAAACTGAATCCCCAAGTTATAAGCTTTAATTTAACGAGGTACCCCTTCCTGTCATTTCAAATAAAGAGAAAATAGAAAAGGCCGCCCAATGGGGCACAAAATATGTAAAAAACTGGAATCCCTAAAGTTACGGCTTTAATTTGATGTACGTAAAACTCTCCGTTTTCAATAAAGAAAATAGAAAAAAACGCCCATGGGCGCAAAATGTGTTAAAACTAATCCCAAGTTATAAGCTTTAATTATGTAGGTTAAGACAACTTCCTGTCTTTCAAATAAAGAAAATAGAAAAGGACCAAATGGGGTGCAAAATATGTAAAAAATGGCATCCTGAAGTTACGAGCTTTAACTTGTATGTAAAATTCTCCTGTCAATCCAATTGGGCGCAAAATGTGTTAAAACTCATTCCCAATTATAAGCTTTAATTATAGGGTAGGTTACACCTTCTGTCATTTCAAATCAAGAGGTTACCTAAAACTTTGTCTTAATAATATCTACACATGTATGGTAAAACTTAGACTTATGCTTCAATCATGACCAAGATGGGTTACAAATTAATATTTAAAAGCAAACATAATTTAAAAAAAATTCCAACCCTAAACTGACCCCTCTCACTGAAAATGACCTTAGAAGGAGAAAGGCATTCCCTTCAATTATTTGCCTTTCACCCTTGTCATAATCCACTCTTGCTCATAACTCTGTGGCCTGATCATTTCTTTACTTATAACTCTTCCTATGCGTTCCTCACCCTTTATCTATACCTGCCAACATTTTATCCAAACTCCCTATTTCCCATCCAGTCTTGGCAGAGAATAAAATCAAAGGAACTGTTTTTTAAGACCATTTTGAAAACCGCAATGATTTCCATCTTTGCTGAAAAATTGATCGAAATACACACCCAACACTAAAACTCCAAAATTAATGAAGTACGTAGATTTTCATTTTCATTAAAGACAAAACATGTTAATGAAATGACCTTCAGATAGAAATAGACTGCTTCGCAATTTTGAGGGGCAGTGATTTCTATAGTCAGGTCACCTTACACACACACACCACAAAAGACCACAAAACAAACCACCATGGCCATTTGTGGGACCATTCAAAACAATATTCTTTTGTATGTATCTGAACAGTGGATCCTTTCGCATGGTGGTGATGATGCGTGAGGCCTAGCTAAGCTGACTTAAATGACATTGATCAATTACATTGATTTCACTGTTATCCAATTATTACATTGTCTTCAAAACAGACATCAACAACAGACTACAAAACAGACAAACAAACAACAGTGGACAACGTGATCCTATGTGTCTTCCGCCTTTAAGGCAGGCGACAACAAAAAAACAATTTAAAATGGGGACCGCGATCCCAAATAGGTGTCTGATATGTGGTCAAAGAATAACTTGATCCATCACTAGCTGCACTTAAAGCTAGAACAACATTTTAACCAAACAGGTTATAACCACACGCACATGATATGGTCCTAAGTGACCCTCAATGACCTTTGACCTCATCTGTGACCCCCACATAAGACCCTTGTCTCAAGGGATAAGCATACTAAGTATGAACTTCATCGTTGACCCCTCGATGACGTTGACCTCATTGTGGACCCACATAAGACTCTCATCTCAATGTATAAGCTTACAAAGTATAACTTGATCAACACTGCACTAAAAGCTAGACACATTTTAACAAAAAGGTATACCAAATGTTTGACACACACCACAGCAGACTGAATGGACTGACATGAATCAAGCTGCCTAAGGTCTTTCCATGGACGACCTACAAATTACCGCCAGTAAATGCTATCCACAGAATAAAATAGAGTCTCCTGGATAGTATTTTGAAATTGCTTTTATCTTTTGGCTGCTTTAAAGCCTGGTTGTTAGAACAAGTAATTACCATACGCTATGTTACATCATGCTTAGACCTCCAGATATTTGCTCGATACTGTGGTGTTAAATAACGCAACATACAAAATCTGATACCACCAAACGGAAGGAAGATATTATTTTGGTGCAGTTTTTGCCTCTTAATGATGACAAAGGACTAGCTTTATATAAACATTAAGAGTTGTAGAGTCATTACTTGCAGGAAACTTTAAT
>JAMKCH010046133.1:0-11742 GCA_023653785.1 Ophioderma brevispina | reverse complement strand
GTCAGTTGTCGTCTTATCTAAAATTAACCCAGTATTTATTTCCAGCGGGCCCTTGAGGATTACGACATGACGAGTCTAGCATGCCATGAAGGATTCAATGAATGCTGGTTGTGTAACAATTGATCGGAGGACGTCCCTTTGTTATTATAAAATTTTACATAATGGTCTATACTCTCCGTCATAATTTCCTTTTCTATGAGTCAGGATACGGCCTGGCCCTAGCTGTCTGATGAGCATAACCCGCGCATAACCTTTTTGTCTTTCATGATTCAGCTTTTAACATTTGAGACATTATCGTATATCAGTAAACGTAAAACTGATATACGATAATGTCAAATGTTTAAAGATGAATGAGACAAAAGTTATGCTCAGCCAGAACTCGTCACTACGCCAGCATTCCGACAGACAGAGCCATGACAAGTGGAAAAGGAAATACATAGTCTGCCGCGTTACAGCAGCACTGCGCGCGCGTATGTAGCACGCCTATTCAGAAAAGGAATTGTGACGGCAAGAATAACAGTCCCGATACTAGCAGTCAAACCATAAGCGTCATTGTGGACGTGATCGGGGCCGTCCTAGTCCCAGTAACTGTGACTTCAGGCAGTTTTTATCTCTTTAACTTATCCCTGAGTCGACTCCAAGTGAACCTCCGGCGGTGTGGAAGTACGGCGTGAACGTTAGTCTTCACGGCAATCCCATTGGAGATAATATTTCAGACCACGTGACCGTGGTAAATACAAACACCATTGACTAAATTTATAATTTGAAACCAACTTCCACACAAAACTGATTCATCCCTTACAAACCACCACAAATACTCAAACACCCCATCCCAACTACCACCCAATCCACGAACCAAAATGATGCGGAAGACTTGTTATTTTTACTCTCCACTTTCCTTCTCCCTCAGGTTCCTAATTCGTCATTTTTCTCACATATGCCCCCTCTCCTGACAGCAATCAGCATTGATATAATATTTGATCAGATTTAAATATTTAAATGATTGTTAGGAAGTCAAACTCTTTTAATAATAACATGTTTATATAAAAGACACTATCCGTGCTTTATCCTGAAAGAGTCAAGATGTTTGAAATTTGCAGAATAGTTTTAAAAATGAAGGATACGTCTGTCGAATTCTTCTTACGTTACTTTTTCCAACTGAAGAAGACAGAAAAGCAAGAAACGGCCACCAGTGTTCAAGATCGAATCTCCATTGATACGTGTTGTAGTGTCGTAGGACAGAGTAATGGGACTAAAATATCCAATTTGTCTTATTAGGTTGCTTTGGTTTGTATCATTTGTAGGGTTTATGTTAGGATAGTTTTTACAAAAATGCCAATATCTGATTGGTATATTTTTGATTTTGATTTAGAAAGCAATGATGGTACCTTTAATATAAATATTCTATCAGAGTTTAAATATTTAAGGGTAGAAATATCCTAATCAAACTAAAGTCTTATTTTAAACATTTTTCATGTTTTTCATACATAATATTAAAGTATCTGTGGAATTGTGTGCCATGCAGACACTTTCTGAATAAATTATGCAAAATGAGAGACCAATATGGCCACCAATGGTTGCCATTTTGAAGAAATTTGATTGCGTTCTCCGACCAAAGTGTACCACATATAAACATAAAACTGGTATTTTATGGTAATTACACAATTTGCCTGTAATGACGATTTTAGTTTTTCTAATTTATGAAAAGGTGTGAAAATATTCAAAAATATGAAAATTACATGATTTCACAGACTCATTAATATGTTTAATGCTAACTAACTCCATTCGGGGTAGACTTTAAAAAAATAAAACATGTCAGTACAAACACGTATCATCTAAGGAACAACTCTGCAAATGGCATTTATTTGAAGAAACAAAAACTGGAGGATAAGGTGCATCAAAATGACACTTTGTTCCCAAAATAGAAACGAGAAAGAGGCCAAAATATAGGTGTTCGGATACTTACGGTCAATTAACCTCACCAGTGTTCTTGCAGCGCTTACATTAGTTCCTTAACCCCTATGTAAAAGAGGTTGATTTGACCTGATTCCCTGGTGCTGTATAGAACAAAGTGTTGCAATCGTTTGTTAGTTTCTTGTAAGGTTTTTGCCAAAATATCCAAAACTAAGGTTTAAATACGTGACTAAGGAAACAAACATTAAACATATGGTAATTAGCATTTCGATGTCATGGTTGAAATTAATAAAAAATGGACAAACAGAAAATTGGCGTCTTAAGGAAAAAAACATTTTTGTTAGGATCTTTCTACCTTAAACTGATGTAGGAAGGTCAAACTCTTTTCATAATAAACATTGTTTCTTAAACTATTTATTTGTTATTTTCCAGTATGTCTAATATATATCGGTGTTTTTATTGTTTTTTTCTTTCAGCATACTATGCCAGCTATATTAATTTTGAGTGGACAAGATTAAAAAATGGGATTCAACCCCATGAAATGTTCATTTAATACTGGTGTTTTTGGCACAATCTTCTATGGAAGGAGAGAAAGAATAACAGAGAAATTAGATACTGGCTCGCAGGTAATAAAAAGTAAGTAACAAAATGCCATCAGTAATCGACCTAGTAGTGGCCTAAACGAAAAAATATAAGCAGCTAGGAGGAGACAAAATTCACCTTGTCAATTAACACTTTGTTAGTATCTGTTTTGTCACACTGTCAATATGTATCAATTCTATTCCACCGACCTCAAACTAGATTCAAAACCCCCTTTAGATCTCATTCTTACGTACTGGTGGGAGGTGCACGCTTGTTGAAGACAATGGTCTGACTTCATCACATGATGCCCTTACGAACAATTGCTATTATTTGAAACAGAGGCAAACAAAAATGCAGAAATTCGGAAAATCCCTCACTGACAGATGAGTAGGGACTAGGATTGCTCTGTGAACATGGCCACTCACATCCTGAGATGCATGCATGCGTAATTGACAAGGTGATTTATGTCTCCCTAGTTGCCTGTATTTTCTGTTTTGGGCCCGACTTACATAAAAACACTGTAATGATTAGCAACAAAAAAAATATGTTTATAAGTTTGACCTGTTAAACATACAAAGGAAAATGGTTTCTTTAACCACAGGTTCTTTCAAGGTCACTTTGCTCCATTCAACAGGACTCCACTCTCTGCCAGAATTGTTCTGAGTTATTTACCGTGCTCCAGCGTGACATGCGTCAACACGGAACGTGGATGCCGATTGGCTTGTTTGTGTAGGTTGGCCTCCCCATGGTTATCGCGGAATGAGGCTCCCCTAGTCTCCGCCCTTTTATGCAAAATATTGCGGCGCACGCGTTGCAGACACCTATGAACAATTCTGGCAGCAACTTAATGCAAAGGGGGGCAACTTTAAATTCAACTGCCAGTGAACAGTTGTTCCAAATTAGATTGTTAAAAACTGGTTCAAACCAGAAAGAACTGGGCAACTACACCTATAATAGAATCTCGTCTGATGGCTCATTACAGGACATGAACATGAGATAGCCCTCTGAGTAAACCAATCAAAATAGTGCTTCTATCACTCTGTGTAAATCATACCAACATTCTTAAGGTCATTGCATAGTGCCATGCTGTTTGACCCGCTTTGCTGCTCTGATGTTGAAATTTACGTCACTACCAGTAATGTCAATCGCTAGCAGTGACCCAAGCGGCAAAGCGTCAAGCCAAGTAATCGATCTCCCGCCGCGCGGGCTTGGCGCTTTGATCAGTGCGGCAAATCGCATTGAGGTGACTTGGATTCAACTTTGGAGCAGTGCCACTCATGATGTATTCCAAGCGATAGCGCCGCTGACTATAATAGCTCACTCCTGCAAGCAGCGTACACCAGCGGTTTGCCGCTCAGGCAGCAAGCTGGGTATGATTATGACACATGTAATCACCTTTACAATAGCTTTGTTTTGCTCATGAATGAGACTTACCTTCCAAAGTACCAATCAAAATTGGGTTTTATTTATTTCTGTGGAAAATCACAAACACCATTCTTACAGTTCTAGATTTGCCTCATTACCATGATATACCTTCAAGTAAACCATCCAAATAGGCTTAGATGCTGATAGATAGGCAGGATATAGGGGGTTAGCATAGTAAGTGTCTCTCAAAATGTTACAGGATTCTAAGTTTATAAAGCATGGATAAATTGTCGCCGAAATGTTACAATACTCATAAATTTTAATATCTACATCAAAATAAATGTGATGTGATCAAGTCGGTCAGATTCAATTATTATTTTTCATGTAACGGTATGCACCAGTTACAAACTAACATTTTGCCGAAACCCCCATTGAAATTGACCAACTAATTCAAATTATAATCAGTCAAAGTGGTGGCCAAAACAATAGGAACAAAAGACATTTTTCTCCTTTGTTGGGGCATGATCGCAAAATCCAAATATTTGTGACTTCTGACTCATTTTGCGTGATCACATCAAAAATGATATGATTTCATTTACAAAATTTGGAGCGGGTTAGGCTGCTATCTGTTCATTTAGTGACTCGTTTATGAAGCCAGAAAAATATTTTGAATCTCCGGATTCTTTTAATATAAAAATATTTTTTTTTGTATTTTTTTCAGAGGAAAGACATTTTTGGAAACCCAGAGGGGCGGGCTGGGAACTCAGGGCCACCTATGATGATTTGTATTTTATGGAGAAGCAAATATTCCAACTACCACCAGACAGGCATGTTAGACCACTTAGTTAGGTAAGGACAATCACAGTGAGGATCATGCATTCAGTTATCTTAACAAATTTTGTCACTTAATGACAGCTATAGTATACCTTAACACACTAGCCACAGGTTGCAGGTTAAAGTGGTCAGAAGGACTGCCACAAAAGTTCACACCACTCGTATGTGAAAGCTATACTTTGTCTGGATGACGGAAGTAGCAAACGCACGCATTGTACCCCAGTGCGCCTTTCAGTTGCAAGGCGGCTTATGCTTTGCATTGATGCGGTGCTGAAGTCGGTTCAGCCGTATAACCAAGTCGCTACTGGTACTTGAGCTGGACAATAGTAAGAATGAAAATTGAAAAATGCTAGTTCAGAATTTAGAAAATTAGACGTAATAATACCAAGTGGGTCTAGGATCCTGTGACCAGTCTTACCTGAATGGTTTGCACATATGAAGATTCTTCCAGCAGTGGAAAGATAGACATACTTGTAGGCTCATAGACAAAGGTCTTCCAAGGGTAACATTAGGGGTAGGACTTGGCATGTTGGTTTACGCCATCATATTTGTCCTAGCTGGACAAAGGAGGAACTCTATAATATAAAATGATTCCACTGTCCAACGACTGTTCCTGCATGGAGAATGAGGGTTTTCCGGGAATGGATTAAACGCTCAACCAGCGTCGCCCGCCCAAGCTGGGGGGCAGTTGCAGCAGTTAGAATGATTGATGCATAAGGAAATGAGGCTTACCTGTACATGTTCTTAAAAAGAGTTGATTGCCGGATGAAGAATGGAAGCAAGGCCACTCCCACGGTCATGAAAATTTCCACTCATAAATGATTGTAATAACATATACAACTTGTTTTTCTTTTCCGCAGGGGTAACATCAGGCACAAGATATTCCGAAGAATTTGTCCATTCAGCTAAAATCTACACTGGAATGGAAGAGATTCAAAAACCCTGGGGAAGAATGTCACAAACACACCTGAGTTTGGAGAAATTCTACATCCACGATCCAACGGGGAAGTTAAAAATAAGCAAGAAAAAGTTGGTAAATCTGTTTGCTGAGAGTGGGTAGTTAAGAAACAATTAAGTAGCTGATGAAACTAACACTATGAGCTAATAAAAATCTCAATTTCAACAGGCGACGCAGTTCAATAGATTTCATGCATTTCACTAGTCAGAGATTGACCAATCTTCGATTTTAAAATTCGGAATCGCATTTTTTTTTACTATTTCTGGGATTTAAAATATGATTGTCTATATTTTTCAGGTTTTTTTATTTTTTCTGATTTTTTATGTTCATTAGATTGAGATTTGTTAAACGGAATTCTTATTTATCGTAATCTGATCTCTCGACTCTGACGCACTCAAAGTACATCGGAACATCGGGGTATTAAATAGGTTGGGTACTACATCACATTTTGGTTAAAAGGAGAATCGAATAGGCATAAAGCATGACAGAATCATCAAATCTCGATTTGGCTCAAGGATTTGCTTCTAGATTGGAGAAATAAATACTCCAAAGTTGTATGATAGCGACAAAATGAAAACATGGAAATTGAAGTTACAAGCCTTGAAACATTTTAAAGACAGTGAGGAAGTAAAGGGACACGTTTTTTAAAGGCATTTACTTAAAGAGCGCAATGCGATAACTTTGCAGTTTACATCGGGAAGACACCACTGGGTAGGTTGTTTAAACAGATGTTAAGTGACGGCAAGTCTTCAAAATTTTGATCCATTGCTGCAATGGATCAACATTTTGAAGACTGATTGCATGGTTGCAACTGTAGCTATCAAGTTGATGCCAAGGAAATGAACTGCAAAGGCAAAGCCCCAAAGTGTGTCTTGTATCAATAATCATTATCATTATGTTTACTTTGGCCTTTTTATATCTGGAAGTTGAATTTGATCAAAGTAGTGAGATGAATTGGACCCAGAACTAAGCCCCATTCTTCACATTTACTGTTAATTTACATTTTTTGGAATGATATTTACTCTTCAGAAATGGTCGTTTCCTGTACATCTAAATGGGCAGATAAATCCTTGGCAGAAACCCATGGACCCCCGGCCGTTAGGGGACGATACTCTGGTCGCTTCGCTCCCTCCGTTCGCATTTTCAGATTTTTTTCCCCAACTCCATTGGCATCGCTGACTAGTGTATTGCGCAAAACACCCCATTTTTGTGTCGTCTGAAAGAAATTGCAGAGGCAAATAGGGATTACTTGGTCGTATGTCTGTGTGTGTGTGTATCTGGTGTGTCTGTGTCTGTGGTTCAAAAATGTTAACCCTTAGAATTGCATGGCCATATGAGTTCCGTAAGGATACTGGTGTGATGTAACTGGTGGAAAGGAGGGGGTGGGGGGGTGACATGTTGGTTGGACCTCATGTGACCTTTGGTGGTCAAATGTTAACCCCTTCATATATTGCATGTGTTGAGCTTTTAGGGCTACGCTGAGTTAACTTGGTGGAAAGGAAGGGATGGGTGATGGTGACATGTGATGACATCATGTTGACAACCTTCCTGACCTCATGTGTCCCTTGGCCCCACATTCCCAAAACGCGAACGGCAGCCGGCCTTGCGGTCCGGGGACGCTGTATTTGTTTAGTATATTTATGATACCTAGAACCTACATGGTCAGCTGCTTTTAGGCATGCCTATCCAGGCTGATTGGAACCTGAGCCCTGAATCAGATGTGAAGAGCATGTTACCGCTTAGTGATGTCACTGCCTTGACATAAGACCATAGTAATGATATCTCAGGAAGAAAAAGAAAAGAAAAAAAAAAAAAGATGCAAATTGCAAAAAACTATTGTACTGAATGTATGAGATTACAACCCAAAGAGGGTTGTAATAGTTACTGGGGATGGTGAGAAAGAGGTCAACCTGGCCTTTATCCGGGGTATGAGTACCTACCCTTTAAATAGAAAGGCAGACTTGACCCAGTGAGACTGCCTAGATCAACGGAAATCAATAGTACACGGAATGAAATAAAGCTCATACACAATAATGCCTTATCGATGATCATGGTTGGGTTTGAAACAAACCTAAGTAGCTTGTACATTATCAAGAATTTGTGGTTTGCTGGATGTTACGGGCATACCGACATTAGAGGCAAGGTAAATACTCATTCCGCTTTGACTGGGTTGGTACCTATGCTTATATAGGGTTGTGGGTTCTGCATCTGAACGTGATTCCAATAGGATCCTTTTTTTGGGTTATTGTCACTTATTCGTAGAGTCGCTGCTGAATCATCAGGTCAGTAGTGATTCCAGGGTCAATTAACAGCTCGTACACCCTCCAGAATAGATACCAATATTGTGGTAATTAAATGCTCACTCTTAATAAAATTAAAGAAACAATACCTTTGCTAAGTGCAGACTTTCCATGAATTACATTCTACATTTTCTTCTTCTGTCGTGTCCACAGGTCATTGGTAATGGCTGTGGTGGTGTCAGATATATTCAGACTGAGTAACTAATCTGGGGCAGATACATACACACTAACATGGCCCATCTGCTCTTATTAAAGTGCCTGAAACAATATGAATTTTGAGGGGTCTGGTGTCTTTTGGAAACCATGTTTTGCAACCATTATCTATGTGTTGTGCTTGTTAAACATCAATCCTTTTGTGCTATTTTAAAGCAGTGTGGTGTTTAGGTTGCACTAAGGGGTTGTAGGAGTTCCCGTAATCACAGCTAGTTCCACATTTTTCGGTGAACATGGGTAACTTACCAAATCAAGATCGACCTCGTTACAGGCACTTTTGAATACTGTACTTGCCATGATGTTTCTGTGAAGAATTTTTCGCAAGCTTCTATTTTACCAGGAATCTGTGTGAACATTAACACACCACAAAAATTACAGCTTATGCAGGAATGTGTGTGTGTCTAGTATAGGGGGAGGAGAGAGCAGAGTTTAGTGATGAAATCATCACAGATACTAACGGTGCAAATTAGTTGTTAATGGAGGTCATCCTTACGGGCCATATTAATTAAATTTTTATCCCAAAGCACTTTTGACAACTTAAGGTAGCATGCAGTTTATTTACATTTCCACCACGAGTGCATGTTATTTCACAGCCTTTAGAACCAAAGTTGTATGTCACGCCCTTCCGTTGTTGACCATCTTTCTTGAACTTATCGAAAATTGACCTCCGCCACCACACAACACCTAATTTGTCATCCATTTCAAGTTTTTGATATGGTCCCGGATGTTTTGTTTTTGGCAGTCATAAAAATTTAAAAGAAAAAAAAGGGAACTTGAGTTTTCGGTTGCTTACAAGGCTGGCAGCACATAATCATAGGCTGTAGGATCTTCCCTAGATATCACGGCCTATGTGCACTGTGTGCAATGTGCACTACCAGGCCTCAGCATCTGACACTGAAAAATATGCTCTCTGGCTCTCTCCTGTATATTGAGCCTATGCAGTTAAAACTTATGCAAAAAAAAGCCATGGCAGATACCGAGGTCCTTCTAATCAGCTACATGTAAACTATACTCAAGTGACGTCTGCGCAAGATTTGATGGTCGCACCAGTAAACCGCGCGTGCTGGTGAAGGTGACTGTTTTTACACGCGCACAAAGACGGCACTCTTGACACGTGCATAAAAGCTGGTAAAGGTTACGACATCACTGCACGGATGGTAGAAGAAAGGGAACATAATCTCAGTCTTATTGCCATTACAGGGTACATGTGTGCCATCTTCAGTGACTGCACATGCCTTCATCAATCCGGCATGGTGTGTTATTTGGCAGGCATGCAATCTGTAAACAGAAATAAGAGCTTTAGCCAGTAGCTTGAGGGACCCTATCACATGATAGAGTTCCAGCATTGCAGTTGAGTGATGCATACCGGGTATTATTATTTGCAGTGGTGGAAATGAAAAAAGATTTGTTAAATGATGGGAAGAAGTGCCAAACAAGAATGAGCGAATTCCAACTAAGGGGCCTAATTTATGTAGACGTATGATGGAACTGGAGTGATTTAGTAATTTACATAATAGATCAATGGAAACTTAAACTAAAGCCATTCCTTGCCACATTACAATCACAGTAACAAGAAGTAGCGAAAATAGTGAGATGATAGAATAACATGTTGTTCTGTCAATGATTTTTCAAGTGGTCATTGTTTTAGGGGGAAAAATGTCGTCTCAGAAGACATATGGAACAAATGCAAAATGCGAAATGGTTGGTTTTTTTAGGAAAAAGCTAATGGCGGATTTTAAACAAAAATTAATTGCATTTTTACCCACTTATTTCATTTTTCGGTCCGCTTTGAGCCGAATTTTTCATTTTTCTTCTGAAAAATTTTTCAAAAAAAAAATTCAAGTGATCAAAAACATAAAAAAAATGTGCTATAAAAAATTGTGGAAAATTAAAAACAAAATGCGCGCGGTCTTCTGAGACAAATTGTTTGTTTTTTTCCTTGCCGTGTCAATGGAGGGAAAATGGAACAGTTTTGATAGTCATCATCTCTTATCTTGAACTACTGAAGTTCAAAATGATTTTTTACCAAGTGGCAAACTAAGTTCTGCAATATTATGTACATGTGATGCAAATTGTATCTTTTATTTGTGACTATCTATTTTTCTGTCTTTTCTTGTAAATAGATTTGCCTTTGTGTGTTGTGATTGTTTGTTGTGAGTGTTATGTTTTGTGTGATGCTGGGTTTTGTTTTTGTGTTTTATATTGGTGGTTTAATTTGTGTTTGCTTTGTTGTTTATTTTGTTGTTAAAGCGTTTGTATGTAAAAAAATGTTTGCAACTTTAATTCTCTTTATTTGTACTTAATGGATTCTGAGGACCCAGCTTTCTGATTGAAAATGTTTGTATGCTTCTGCATTCAATTCATATGGTTTTCAGATATGTCTCTTGTTTTCAAAACTAAGATTTCAACAGTTTATCGAAATTTATAGTGACACTTTCAGTGCATAAAATGAAATACCCCAAAACTGGGATGCCTCTGCAAGGTTATCTTGTGTGAATTGGCAGGAAGGGCTCGATTGCCACATTGGCACACATGCACAAATGGCATGTGATTTTTTGTTGTGCATGGTAAAATTTTTCAGTACATGCCACGGGTTTGCATGCAGAGATTTGTCACTCTAAACCTTAGATGCTAAATTCCCATTCAAAAGCAGGGCCCTTCGAAGTACGAAAGCTTAAAAACTTTGGTCAGGTGGTAGATTGACTCCAAATTTCTATTTTTTGCCCTATTTTGAACAAGTACAATCCCAAGTAGATAACCTGATACAGGAGGAAATCCCATTTTGCTTTACATCCAAAAATAACCCTATGTTTTATGTCTTTGATGACGCTGTGATCCGGCACTCAAGATTATTCCGGTTTCAAGAATCACTGAGTTTGTATTTGGTGTTGAATTCACACTTTTGATATTTGGATGTTATAAATACATAAACAATCCTGTCATAAACTTGTTGTTTTGTCATTTTTGCGGAGATCTCTTGATTGTGAAACATAGTAAAATGTAGGACAAAAATGGGGACAACAATCAACAAGAAACATTACCATGGGAGCGGTTATTTGCCGCAGCGGTTGCGGTGGTCGGTTTGGTAGCGACTGGCATGATTCCAAGCAGATCAGTTGCGGCCGCAGCAGCGGCTAATGCACTATGGCATTGTAGTATCTGTGGTTGTGCAGTGATTTTTTTCAAGTAATGCGCAGTTCATGCACAATATTTTTTGGTGGTAAATCGAGCACTGCATTCGCAGACAAAAATTATCTGCAGGTTACAGTTACAGCAAATAAATTGTGGCCAGCTTGGAGCATGGAAGCACTAGCCGGAATGTACATGTATGGGGTATTTTGCGCTGCTTGTGAGATGAGATGACACGCATGTATGCTGGTGTCGTATGTGAACGCCTTATGTATGCGGCGGGTATCTAATACGCTGGCCACAATAGTGGTAAAAGATTCATTGTGATTTTAGTTTAAAATTATTTGTTAAAAACTAATGTAACCAATTAAGCGGAGATTTAAAAAATGACATTACTAGTCGTTAGCTTTCCACTTCCACTTTGCCCTAGTTAGTATGTACTTGAGA
>JAMKCH010046132.1:0-11480 GCA_023653785.1 Ophioderma brevispina | reverse complement strand
AACTGGTTTGAGATTAAAGAATGTCATGTATGAAAGCCAAAAGTTATATCTTTTACGTGATTTCCGTAAAAGTAATTCTATTAATGCATTGCAAAAATACTGTGATGTAAAAACAGTTAAGTTGTTTAGGTGCAAGAGTAAGAAAAGTTTGTATAGCAAAAAATTCAGAGGAGACCTGGGGTAAAAACAAACCGATCCAAAAACAATTTTGGGCTGACCGTTGAAAAATATTTTGAAGAACATAAGCCAGGTGACGAAAGTCACATTGATATGGACGAAAAATGGACGGACCATTTTTACTCAGGTAGTATTTGGTTCATCGGATGATATATATCAAACCCCCCAAATCTCTTTGAAACTGCAGCTGATTAATCAGTGTTAATGACACTGATATCCTAGATAGTCCGATAACCCGAGAAGAGATTAGGTCAGCCATTACTTCAATGAAATATGGTTAAAATCCCCTGGATTGAGGCATTTCCCAGTGAATTTTTTATCTCTGCAGTAGACACATTCTCCCGTCTGAGTGTATTTTAATTTACCATTTGACAGCAATATTCCCAAATCCTGGGTAAATGGCATTATTGTTCCTATTATAAAAAAGGTGTGATGTTAACGATCCCAAAAATTATAGACCTATTACTTTATTGAATGTGTTGTATAAAATTTTTACTTATTGTCTTAAATTCAAAGAACTGACTTTTGGCTTTTGTAACGAACACGGGTATCCCCAGAAACCAGTATGGTTTCGAAAGTTATTGCATCCTTCTGAATTAATATTTTAATCTTCATAGAATATCCAACGACGTCTTTTGAAAAATAAGGAGGGAAAAGGTATGTTTATTTGTGGATTTTTGCTCAAGCATTTGATAGTGTCCCAAGAGACCAAAACTTTTAAGAAAATTTTTGCACTGGGGTAACTGGGAAAAGTTTGGTTATGCTAAAAAGAATGACTGAAAGAAATTAGGGCTTGTGTGAGATCGGGGCAATTATATTTCAGACTTTTTGATTGTCCATTTGGTTTAAGACAAGGGTGTTTACTCAGCCCACTGAACTTGCTGGTTTATTAGACACTTCAGAAATTCTTGATACTACAAACAACTCTCAGGTTTACAATTATTCCCAGCACAGTTACAGTAAAATCCCTTTTCTATGCCGATGATAATGTTATTCTTGCAGACACATCGGTGGCCTACAAAAAGCAATGACACTCTTCATAGTTATTGTATTGAATGGGGTTATGAAAGTAAATTTGAGCAAGACTAAAGTTATGGTCTTCGTTAAAGGAGGTCCACTGGAAGAGTGTGAAAGTCGGTCTTATGATGGCCAAACAGGTCGAAGTAGTGATGAAATCTTACAAAGATTGGGTTCACAATGTCTACTGGTATTGTTGGGGTGGTCGTAGGGCACAAATGTAATTGCAGGACCAAGCAAAAAAATCATATTGTTTGAAACGTCATTACAAAGCAGGCAATAGTATTAGAAACATATTTTAAGATATTGATTGCAATAATTCTACCTATGCTCCTGTACGGCTCTGAAATTATGGCTTTAAACGAATTATGGTGTATCGAGAAGGTTCAGTACAATGATGTAAGCAATCTTTTTGCTGTTTTCACAAAGAACAACAAATAATTGCTGTAACTCGGCGACTGTGGCAGGTATCCAATTTTTCATATCAGCATAGCTCGTCTTATAAAATATTGGTTGCGTTTGTTAACAATTGGAAAATTCATAGATATCCACGCAAAGTATATTTATGCTTCTTCACTTGGATGAAATTGGTCGGTTATAAAATGACAGGGTTACAAAGTAAAAGAAATTTATTTTCAATGGGTTTGGTCATGCATGGATAAACCAAGGTGTTGGGTTTAACGCGCTTTTACTTTTGGACTTGGTAACCCTCAGAGTGAAAGATATCCATCAACAGGAATGGTTTGCTGATATTCGTTCACAAAATAAACTCCATGCATATTGTAATTTCAAATAATGTCTTGTCCCAGAAACAATATATGGTGATGCTATCGAAAAATCACAGAAGGGCCTTAGCAAAGCTCCGTTTAGGGATCAGTGCTCAAAGTCGGCAAGCAGAGAGAAGAAAACATCCTGTTGATGAGCGGTACTGTGAACTCTGCTTTAATGGGTGCGAAGATGAGAATCATTTGTTTGAGATGTGATTTTCTCACGAATTAAGGGTGAAATTTATCCCTTTCTATTTTAGAACACACCATCTATGACAAATTATTAATCTAGAGGTACAAAAACGAGATGATCATTAAAAACCTTGTGCATAGGTATATCATGCTACAAAGAGTAAGAGAATACTTTGAATATTATAATGGTTGATCCAAGATATTGTGAAGTGTCTCGTTTCCAAACAAATTATATGTATGTTGTTGTATGCTGTATGAAGGGCCGGAGGCCTATATTGCTATAATACTAAAACCACTACACAAGTGGTATGATGATGATATCAGGGATTAGACCCTAAAATTTAGATGACATTGAGGAAGGGTTGTGTATGACTCAGGCATGGGAGATTGATAACAGAAATCATTTACAGTATTCACTGCCTTTTTTTTTTTTGCAACTTTTAAAGGAAAATTGAAACTTCCCAAATTTCACATCTTCACAAATTTTGGAATTTCCAGAAAATGGAGATCATTTTTCTTCAGGTCAACAAGCGTGGAAATTATCTTCATTGGGTCTCCTCAGCAAGTTCTTTGGAATGGATGGTATATTTTGTTTTGGAAAAAAACAAAGTAACATTATCACTTTCAAATGGTATCTACACTCATCACTTTGCCATTAAACCATCAAGCTGTGCCATGGGGATCTATGCACTGGTGAAGTACTTGCTTGTGACGAGGCAAATGAGTTCCCCCAACAATGTGGATCAATGTATAATGTGAGTTGGTTTGATGGCACGTTGTCTTCCTTTCAGAGGTATCTTTCAGGGAATGGTCTTGGTGGTTTGTACTAGATTGGGCATTTCATATTGCAGGATTCGTACGGCTGTTGTTTTGCCTTAGATCTGTCCGCATTTGCATCATCAAACGAACTACGAAGACACATATGGACACAAAATTGCGAAACTGTCGTAGCGTCGTATCCCCATGGGACTGGTGCCCGAAGGCCCCAGGCACGAGACGGACCAGAATTTGTGACTTTTCTTCTTCCCCTCTTCCCTCATTCCTTCACTCCCTCCTGGGAGATAAGGTATACACTAAAAGTAACCGTGGTTTATCAGGGATTAGACCCTAAAATTTAGATGACATTGAGGAAGGGGTTTGTGTATGACCCAGGCATGGGAGATTGATAACAGAAATCATTTACAGTATTCACTGCTGTTTCTCAAGTTTATTACAGCTTTGAAGTAAAATTAAAACTTCTCCCATTTCACATCTAACCAATTTTGGAATTTACAAGGAAAAATGTAGATTCTTCTCTGCAGGTCACACAGAGCAGTGGAAATTTCTAATTGTCATTGCATGGGACTCTTCCTCAGCAAGTTGTTCTTTGTAATGAATGGTATATTTTGTTTTGGAATCAACAGATTAACATTATCACTTTCAAATGGTTCACACTTCATCATTTGCATTAAGACATCGAGCTGTGCTTGGGGATGCTATGCAATGATGAGAGTAACTGGCGCTTAGTTGACGAGCCAGGGATATATGGAGGGTGTCCCCTGACGGAGCCAAAATTGGCAAGTGACATGTTCATTTGAGATGTTGGTAAGGTATGTTTGTTCTTGCGGAGGTTATCTTTTCACATAACTTCTCCTTCACTGCGGCATAGTTCTGTTTCTGCCTTTCTGTATAATAGGCGAATGGTCTTGGTGGGTCTGTACTAGTATTGGACATTTCAATTATTGCAAGATTAGATAGCCGGTGATTTAAATCTATGATAGGATATCAATGAATCTCACAAAATCCTACACCATTGAGTGAGGAAAATGCACTAAGTCCCGGATTTGGCGATTGCATCATCAAACGAACTACGAAGACACATATGGACACAAATCGCGACACCGTCGTAGCGTGGTATCCCCATGGGACTGGTGCCCGAAGGCCCCAGGCACGAGACTGACCAGAATTTATGACTTTTCTTCTTCCCCTCTTCCCTCATTCCTTCACTCCCTCCCGGGAGATAAGGTATACACTAAAAGTAACCGTGGTTTATCAGGGATTAGACCCTAAAATTTAGATGACTTTGAGGAAGGGGTTTGTGTATGACCCAGGCATGGGAGATTGATAACAGAAATCATTTACAGTATTCACTGCTGTTTTCTCAAGTTTATTACAGCTTTGAAGTAAAATTAAAACGTCTCCCATTTCACATCTTCACCAATTTTTGGAATTTCCAGAAAATGTAGATCATTCTTCTTCAGGTCAACAAGCAGTAGAAATTTCTCTTCACTGGGCTCATCCTCAGCAAGTTGTTCTTTGTAATAAATGTATATTTTGTTTCGGAAATCACCAAATTAACATCACTTTCAAATTGTTCTATGCTCATCACTTTGCCATTAAACCATCGAGCTGTGCCATGGGGATCTATGCACTGATGAAGTACTTGCTTGTTGATTAACGGATGAAGGTCCCATGCGATCCATGTACATTTGAGATTGTTTGACGGCACATTTTTTTCCTTCGGAGGTTATCTTTTCACATAACTTCTCCTTCACTGCGGCATAGCTCTGTTTCTGCCTTTCTCTGTATAGGTGACTGGTCTTGGTGGGTCTATACTAGTATTGGGCATTTCAATCATTGCAAGATTAGACAGCAGGTGATTTATCTTTATGACCTGGATCTCACCGAATCTCACAAAATCCAAAAGCACTGAGTGAGAAAAATGCATGAAGTCCCAGATGTACCGATTGAGTCATCAAACAAAGACACATATGGGCATGAAATCGCTGGCTGGGCCAGCTACACCACTGTAGCATGGTATCCCCGGTCATGGGATTGGCCGGGGCCTGAAGGTCCAAGGCTTGAGACCGGCCTGAATTTGTGACTTTTCCTCTTCCTCTCTTCCTCATGCCTTCACTCACTCCTGCTAGAAGTAGATAAAACCATGTACAATCGACAAAGATGTATAACTAACAGATAACCTCAGGTGTATATCAAGGATTAAGAACCCTAAAATTAGATACATTGAGAAGGGCTTGGTATGACCCAGGCATGCGAAAAACTGATACAGAAATCCATTTACCCCCCCCCACAGTATTTCACTGCTGTTTTTCTCATCTTTATTACAGCTTTGCAGTAAAACTAAAACCTCTGCCATTTCACATCTTCACCATTGTGGAATTTACAGAAAATGTAGAAGCAAAACATACCATTGATTTTGTAGATATAGTCAGAAAAGCTGTTTAAAACCTTCATCTATGTTTACCTAAATTGAATTCTGTATAAGACATAGCTGTTTTATCATGAGCATGATACAGAAGGGTCACTCTGATTTTTCACACATAAAAATATTGATCTAGCACCCCTTAAGTTTCTGGAATTGGTGATATGTAGACACTTTGAAAAGAGCTTTAATTTGGACTCAAACCAGTTTTGCTACTATTTTCAAAGTTGGCACTTTTTTCATAAACACTGCTGTCATTAATTAAATATTAAAAATAAGTAATTAATATGCAAAAGGACACTGACTAAAGGACTTCTTGCCATATGCTTCTTAGTTGGTTATAGTATAAAGTTGTTATGATTTATAGTCAAGAGATGGCAATAATCTTTAATTAAACCATAAACTCTACCCCACAATACCCCAAAAATTCCACATGACCACCTCCTGATGTAAACATGTCCTGGAGTTGTGTGGCATCCATAATAGGCAGCAGAATTACAAACATATTATGCCAAGGAATCAATTTATATGTAAAGTTACATTGCCTTGTGTTTAGATTGTTATCAGGATAGTCACGTGCCTCAGGGGGACGTTACTACAAGAATTTGTTAATGAAGGAAAAAAAAACAACTCGAATCATAATTAGAGGCATAGTTCATTACATTTTACAAAAAAGATTGTAATTGTCTTTAATTAGGGCAATTCAGAGCATGTGACCTAATCTGTGAGGCAAGCTGTTAAATGGTACAGTACAAACTTATTAGGAGAAAAAACATTGTATATAAAGTGTCATCAAACTTGGGTAGCTATACACCATTTGCAAACCCTTCAGGAGTATTTATGCAAAACTAATCCACAGTATTATTTCAACTTGTTTGCCTGTTACTTAGATACTACCAGAGGATGTTTTGAACCAATCACTAATTGCATTGCAAATTGCCTATTCTTTACTGTACTAAACACATATCATTACTTAGGGATAAAAAAGAAGTTTAATTAACACCAAACATTTTATAATCATGTAAAAAAAATCCGTACGCGACTCCTGCCTTTGAAATTGTTCAGAGGATCATAAAAAGCCTCATCGGCTCTTGAGCAGCTTCATCAGAGCTTTTTAAAAGCGCCCAAATTCTGGCTGGAGACACTTTTTACAAAGCATAGAGCTGCATAGCAAAGCAAGGACCGGCAACTGAGTTGGGACCAAAGCAGTTAAGCTCCATTGCATTTTTAATTACATTCAGGCTAGCACTAATTAAGCATTGGTTTATTACTGCAATCAAGTTAGTACAAGTTAGTTACATACTTAGACTGCCACGCTCAATTTAAATCAAATTACCATGATTAAGATGTTATCATTCAGTGTATCATTTTCGAAGAATTATTCACTCAAAGCCTTGAAACCTCGAAATGAGGGAAAGTGTTTTTTTTTTTTCATTGAATGGATCTCTATTCCAGGGGGGGGGGGGTAGGACATGCCAACCTAACACGCAACAGAACACCTCACTTTCGGCGTAACCGAGTGCTTGTCTTATTCAAAGACTTAACGGTAATGGGTAGGAGGGCGCTCTTACGTCTATCGAACGTCACACACATACTTAATGCAGCCGGTCACGATATTTAAATCTACATGACCGTTATTGGAATACACTATTTTGCAGCTGAGTTAATCCACTAACCCCACGGATTTTGAAGCAATACTGTTGTTCTTAATTATCTGATATTACTCAGATGTATTGAACGAAGCTTAAAAGTTGCATTGCAATGTTCTGGTACCTAGGCGGCCGTAGAAAATACACGTAGAATTCCCTAAATGACCGTATTTGAAATCCTCAATGCCCAAATCGAGCAGATCGTGTCGACCCCCCCTGGCTCTCTAGACTAGGGAGAGTAACTGGGCATGCACGAACGGTCAAACATATCAGTACAAATTTAGAACCAAGTCGGCAACACCAGTCAGTCCCATATTTAGCAGAATTATCTTAAACAATTGGGAGTATAGCATCAAGTTTTTTACATTATAATGGCGATTCACATGGCTTGATAACGTATCCATCAACGTGTGCAAGTTGTCAAGTATGTTCGTACTTGTAATCGGGTGACGCCTTTCCTGGCTACTTTCAAATTTCTTGAACATGTTTCGTGCATAGTTTTACAGATCAATTTGACACAAAGGTGGTCCGTCTATCGTTTCTTATTCATGTGAAAATATTATATAAATTCTCTTCCGTAATGTTTGTAGACCCTCAACTTCTTTCGCCCGGGCGCCGCGCCATCGTAGTATCGAAACTCGGCTCAATCAAAACAAAACCACGTGCGAGCGAGAGGCTTTAAATTTACGTTTACTTCATGCAATCTACATATAGTCCGTGTTCATTTTTCATACACCATCCATGCGGTATTTCCATAGGAGTTCCGATACATTTGTGGAGTAAATACCTCGCAGATTTTGGCTTCGGCCACCGATTTACAAGCCGTTCACACTATCTGAAATTGCGTGTGAACGGGAAAGCATAGTGGTTCCGTGAGGCTTTATCATTAAATATTGCCAAATGAAGAATTTTGCTGGGTTGCCGCCTCAAATACGAAGGTAGAAAAATCGCAGCAGGTTTTAACAAGATGCGCGAAAAATCGCTCGGAATCAAAGCATTTTAGATGCGCGCGCGCGCGATCGGCGCCTCTCAAAAGACAATGATCTGCGTAAGTTACTGGCATTTTGTAGGAAAAATGAGTGCAAAAGAGTCTGGGTTTGTATGTGCTAGGAATAGTTTTTTGGGGATCACATGACCTTATGAAGTGAAATTTCCGACTTGGTGCCTTGTGGGATGGACTCAAATACACCCTGGATACTACTGTCACCCTCCCAATTCTTTTATTACCAAAGCAGGCATATATTCTCTGAATACGAATACAAATTGGAAGGATCACGTCTTGCTATATTCAGAGCAAGAATATCCACCTTGTCTTTTCAGGTGATAATTTGAGGCAAAATTGTCACTTAAGTAGGTTTAACACAATGCCAACAGGCATTTTTGTATCAGCTTTGGTCCCAGTATTCTGTAATTTTCCATATTTTAAACTGCCTTTAAGTAATTGGGTAGCTATTTGTGTTAAGCTGTGTTTGTCCAAGAACCTCTTTGCTTGTGGTTTTTGATAGTGAAACAGGCTATATGGGTAGCTCATAGTGAATTGGGTATGGGCTCATATTGAAATTGGTATGGGCCTCTATGTGGATTGGGTATGGAAGTGATAGTGAAATGCATTGCACCGCTAGAGATTTCTTGCAGGGAAATTCGCTACTTGTAATACCGAAGGGAATGTTTCCTTAAATTATTTTCCTGATGTGCTGCTTGTTAGAGGATTAACGCTTTCAGGGAATGCTTTTTGCATTGATCATACTCTACTATCCTTTAAACCCCAAATCAAATAATCTACCATGTACAAAGATAAATCCCAAACTGTTTGAGATTTGGAAATACATACACACAAATAACTTGACTATGAATTGACTGTGGGTGTCGATTAAGTAACTCCAAACCCTTTCCTTAGGCAAAGTCCCAGATAAGTGAGTATTTTGCAATCAATCAAAGGGAGGATCTAGAAATTGATGACGTGATGGGAAAGAGTAACTGCCCTCTGGAAATGCAAAGGTAATAGAAGGTTGTTGTATAGCCTCCATTTTTCTATTAAACTTTTAAAAATATTATTTTCTCAATTTTATGTGAGAAAGATTTCGTCACAGGAAAAGTTTTTGTTTACTATAAAAGAGAGAAAGGGGAATACCCCTAGTTGTTTTTGCTAGTGCACCTGTTTTTAGATTGACAATAGGGGAAGTGGGAATTCTCCAAGAATGCTAATCTTAGTAACTGACTCAGCTTGTTTATGCTTTAAAAAGATCAAAACAGTGACAAGATTCGGGAATGCCCCCACAAAGGGTACATATAATGAAGGATTAATTTAGATTGTGAATCTGATTTGATGGTGCAAGGTCATGTTTAAATAAATGCAAGATGATGTATGATTAATTGTTAGAAAGGGGCATCTATCTGTGAGTAGTTAAATACAATCACTGGAAGGACTCTCTGCCAGCAGTATAATCAGGATTTAAGAAGTCTCGTCGTCTCCGTCCCGCCGTCATCAGTTGCAATCAGCTATACAGTATGGATAGCTAGTTCAATCTACAATAATGGTAAATTTTAGGCTTCACCACATAGTGCGAGGAATATTAATTCCCATGTGAGCAGAGTTGCTGTAATTAATTCTATCTAGTTATTCTACTGTCGTCTTTGAAGCCAAAGTGCTGGGGATCAAAGTACGATTCCCCACATTGGGACCGATAGAAATCGTGGTGATTATCTGGCCTGATTAACTGTGGATTTATTATCGTCGAAGGACTTAATTTAAACCTTGTCGCCTTGACCTGCTGGCAAGATTACCTTCAGGACTGATGAAAAAGATTCCCTTGAATATAATACCTAAGGAGTTTTGTGTGACTTTGGCGCTGTCTTTTGGCGTCTTCGCTGGAGGACATTCAAACTCACGTTTAAACGGCACGCTTCAACACAGGACACTAATAAACCATAAGTAATCTTAAACTATTGTGTATAGGTAATTTTGTTTTGGACATACCAATTCTTGACGCAAATCAGTAAAGACATTAAAAACTGTTTTATTATATATAATTTAGAATCATTTTGTGCACAGCGTCAGTTATTTGTGTTTTGAACGGTATTTCTGACCTTACGTCTACGAGACGTCCATAACATACTATGGGGGCCGTCCGGGAAACTGAATTGAGATAATTGAGCCTTATTGTTTCAGAATTTACAGAGACACATTAAAAGTGTGTAATATTTGTAAACATTGTGCACATTTTGCATACCAACTTTTGTGTGGA
This sequence comes from Ophioderma brevispina, assembly GCA_023653785.1. Taxonomy (NCBI): domain Eukaryota; kingdom Metazoa; phylum Echinodermata; class Ophiuroidea; order Amphilepidida; family Ophiodermatidae; genus Ophioderma; species Ophioderma brevispina. The sequence continues at coordinate 1,231 of JAMKCH010046132.1, read as the reverse complement.
TTACATGTACTACCATTATAGTTTGGTTCAAGTTAGTATATTGTGTTGTAAGTTTTTTAAACATCAATGGAGTTTTATCCAGAATTGTTCATTGGGCAAATAACTTGGGAGAAAGTTGATGAGCTGAGACAGCCTGATTTAATGAAGCTGGCCAATCATTCGACGTGAGGCAAAACATGCCTATGATAACGCAAGTGAGCAAAATAATTTTGATATTGAAAAATTTGTCCATGAAATGTTTGGGATAGTTCATATTTGGATAGGATAGTAGAGGTTTCTGGAACAGGGCACCAGTGATGCCGTAAAATTAAGAGATTGGAAATGAATATGCAATTGGAAAAAGAAAGTTGCAAATGAAATGAACAAAAAGAAATGGAAATGCAACACAAGAAAAGGAATTGCAATGCAAAATGAAATCAGACAACAAGAGATGGAATTGCAGATTGAAAAGAAAAGGAATTAGAAAGGAAAATTACAGAATGATAGAACAAAAAAGCTTGAAGCTCAGTTAGAGTTCGAAAAATTGAAACACCAGGCTAGCTTCGTCAGAACTCTTCCAAGCCTCTGGTTTTGATGCGGCGAAACTATTCGCCTGGTTCCAAAATTCAGGAACAAGAAGTAGACAAAACTTCTTACACTTTGGAAAAATTGCCAATAGCTTGAAATGGCCTAGGGAGTCTTGGACCTTGTTTGCTACGTCGAGTTCATTGGTACAGCCCGCGAAATTATTCGGGCCATGCATTGACCGATGTAGTGATTATGACATTTAAAGCGGCATTGGCTCAAGCATAGGAATTGGTGCCAGAGGCATATAGACAAAATTCAGCAGGTCTTGTCAGAAAAGGATGACCAGACCACGTTGAATTTGCCCGGGTAAAGGAACAAGTTTTGGATCTGCTGGCTTCTCTCAAAAGAAGTCTGGCAAAATTTGGTCAACTTAGGGAGTTGAATGTTAGTTGATAGATTCAAACAGTGGTCTACATCCAGATATCAAAACACATCTGATGAAAACAAAATTGACAGTTTGCGTGAGCAGCCTTAAAGGCCGACTATTTTATGCATTGACACACCAAATTAAGTCAACTAGTAGGCCTAGCCAATAATTTACTATGTACAACAAGTACAACAATCACAGCCCGGGTTCAAACAAAGCGTCTCAGGGTGCCACTCAGTAGGGGAAATCTCAGTCAGGTTCCCATGAAAAGGGGAGTAAAGAAATAATGGTGCTAAT
>JAMKCH010046131.1:0-11506 GCA_023653785.1 Ophioderma brevispina | reverse complement strand
GGAGCGGGAACCCTGCCTTGTGTGTTACAGGAGAAAGCGCTCTCAGATCTAACAACACAAATACAGCTACCTCCCTTTTTTGCTAGTCATTTTACTCTAGGGACTTAAGGGATATAGAAAGAGAAGTACAATCCCATGCAATCGTTTAATGTAATTTGAAGGCCATATGCCCAGGGGGGTAGGACAAGATCTGCTCTAATTGGGCATTGGGGATTCCAACGGGTAATTTGGGGAACTGCTACGTGCATTTTAATATGGCAGTCTCGGCCCCAGTGACATTAAAAAATCATCTCTTAAACCTTGTTAAAAAGATCTGTAATATCATGATAAATTAAGAACAAAATTAGTGGCTTCAAAACCGTCGGGGTTAGGGATTAACACCGCTGCAAATAGTGTAATTTCTAATAACGGTCATTAGATTTAAATATTTGGACTAGGCTAGTCTTAGGCAAGTCTGTGGTGTAACGTTCGATAGCGGTAAAGAGCGCCTCTCCTACGTTACGTCTTTGAAAAAGACAAGCACCCGGAAGTTGATGCCGTTTTGAATTGGCTGTTGCTGTTAGGTGGCGTGTTCCACCCCCTGGCAATATGCCATATCATGGGGATATTCAGTGGAGATTAGCACCCATGGGTCACTCCCACTTTGGAGTTAACGCGTATGTACGGATGTTTAGACCCCATTTTCACCGCCAACGATGAGGGTTATATACTCGGAGTTTTAGGCAAACAGTTTGGTTAAAGAGTTCAGGCGCCCCTTGATAGAACGTGCGGTGGAAAAAGGAGTAGTTGCTTAAAACTTTTCTTCGGTGTTTCAGTGGGTAAATACATTGAGCTTGATACTTCCTCCTCTGGTAATCCAATTATAGCCTAGCTCTATTCTCGATATCTTTGATATTGTTGAAAAACATCGAAGGTTGGACTTAGTTGCTGGCATTTGGAGCTTTGTAATTCTTCCTAAACTTTCAGGTTGTGGGAATGGCACATCATGTCTCGCGAATCACTTCAAGGTAGTTAAAGGGGCGACGACCCCCGTTTGATGCATGGGTAACCTCCAACATGCCGACTAATTGATCAATCGCACAATAACTGAACGGGCAAATCAGCTCGACATTGCAGCAGAGAGCATGAAATTGGAAGGATATTCCATATCTATCTGTGCTTTGGTCGTGTCATGCCAATGATATGTTGTACTCGCAAAACGAGCTGGTGCGATCCAGTTTATCCTGTAGCGCTTTCTCCAGGTCTCAGGTATCAGCTCCATATAACAAGATACCTCTACACAGGCTCTGAAAGAACTTCAGTTGGTTGAATTGGAGATAGAGATTACATAAGGTGTGTAGTTTATTGCAGGACATTCCAAACTGGTCCTTGTGTGACAGAAAGTCTTTTTCTTGCTGTTGCAACAGATCACCGGTTACTTGAAGTCCCTGATCTAGTGGAGTTGGGTAACGTCGTAGTGAAGGTTGATTTCTTGATTATCATTGACAGTCATATTCCGTCTTCTTTGAATTTAGATGTATGCATTAGATGAAGCATTCTCAAGTAATGTTAGTAAATCTTGTGCCACTCATATCAGATCAGATGTTAGAGCTAGATCATCTGCTGTCGAGGGCCGGGAGATGCTGACTTTGGTGATGTCTGCACGTTCTATGGGTATATCTAGGTTGGGTTATATTTTTTGGTGCAATGTCACTGAAGGTTTTGCTTCCATAAAAAGAGCTTTTTTCTTCAAACCAACTCGTCACGCTAGAAAGCCAACGAAAACTATGCAAAAGTTAAAGACTATCTAGTTCATGGATCATCATGACTATGTTGCTCCTGGCCTTCCAGTTATAGTTGCCATATTTATTTATATAGCCTCTGTCAGTGTGGGCCGTTTGTTTTAGTCCGTTGGCGGGGTGGGTCCCCGTGTGCAGAGATGTGCCTAAGTTACTCTTCGCAGCCATGGACTAGACCATCGGACATACCAAAAAAGTGAGGGTAGAATTTTGCTACACCGGCACTTTTTCGCTAGAGGGCCGTTTTCAAAGATGGCCACCAAAATGCCATTAACACCATATAATGACGTTTCATAGCCACTTTGATGGGATGAAATGGTTCATTTTTGTCGTGGTTTTCCTATATTGTTTGATATCAAAGTATAGGGGAAAAATTAATACTTGAAATGTATTCCTAATAGAGGGCGCTTTTCAAATGACCGACAAATGCAATTTAGACCTCATTTAAATTCATAATGAGTTCTACTAGCCAAAGAGTGGGTGAAATGGCCCAGGTTTTCACTGTTTGCTATGCTTAGTTGATGTCAAATGTATAGAGCGGTCACATTCACCATTAAAGGTATCTAAGGAGGGCGCTTTTCAAAATGGCCGCCGGATGCATTAACATCGTCTAATGATGTTGTAGTGCCATAAAATGGGGTAAAAGGGTCTTTTTTCAGTGTTTTCCTATATTTGTTGATGGCAAATGTATAGAGCGGGCACGTTCATACTTAAATGGTATCCTATGGAAGGCACTTTTCAAAATGGCCGCAAATATAATTTAACAGCTTTCATATGATGTTGTAATTGCCAAACATGGGGGAAATGGCCCAGTTTGGTCAGTGTTTTGCTATTCTGTTGATGTCAACGTATAGAGGCAGTCACATTCACATTTAAGGTATTCCTAATGGTGGGCGCTTTTAAAAATGACCGCCAAATGCAGGTAACACCTTGTGATGTTTAATAGCATAAAGGGGTGAAATTGCTGGTTTTTCAGTGTTTCCCTATTGTTATAGTTTTCTCCATTAATTGTTGAGTTACGTTATTCGTTTTTACAAAGTTGCGGTTTATTTCTCTTTTTCTTACAGTTAATTTTAATGATTTGAGTGATATTTCAGTTTAATGGATTTGTTCAAGACATGCTGTATGGGTGATATTACAATCTACAGTGCTGATAGGGTTGTGGGCTTAGCAGCTGTAACCTCGATGAAGCGAAATGATTTGACGATTTTCCTGAGGCCGGTAATGATAATTGGCAATCGTTCTGTGAGCATCTCGTAGGAAGAGAAAAGATTTCCACATGACACATCATAGTGGACATGATGGCCAATGCATGTCTCAGCTGAAGACAAATTCTGAGCACATTTGCGGGATTTCTCAGGACCATAGTTTGGATCAGTGGGGAAGTCTGATCAGCTGCAACGGATTGATTTAATCTTGATTCTTACAATGCACATCTGTGAAGACTCTGAAACGAAAACAACGTCAAGTCATGCATGCTACCAAAAATTGAAATAACAACAAGAGATATGGGTTGAAATGGTCTAGTTTTGTAGAGTTTCCCCATTTGTTGAGGTAAAGTGTATAGAAGGGTCAGACTCAATTAACAGACCAATAAACAGTATCCCTGATAGGGGGTGCTTTTCGAGATGACCAACAAATTAACAGATTTTTAAACAAATCTGACTAGACTTAATTAAAATAAACGTAATTTAGAATCATCTGCAGTAGCAACTCATCCCAGGTAGCAACAACTTCTAAAGGCCAGTTTTGTAGTTATGGTTTCTTAAACACAAACAAAGGAGGAAAACAAGAATAATGTTACCAAAAGGAGCCTTACATTTTGTATCAAAATGATCACATGCAGTCATTCATTATCATTACCACCTAGATCTGCTACAATCGTGTGCCATTCAAATGTAATCCATGGGAATACAAATCATAGTAGAGTAATAGCACAAATGCATCAAATGAAAACAGCATATGATCAGTTGTGACTGGCATTGACTGTATACATAGCATGATGAGGAATGATACGAACATCAGCCTCTTCGATATCTAAGTTAAACTCGGGAACCACATTATTGGAACCACCAGAGGAAGAGAAGCAAGTATCAGCCGCTATCCTGAAATGAAACTTGGGTATATCTCTATGGTGAAGTTGAGCTGCTTTTTGGCAGATTACTCATGGAGAAGTAGTGTCTGTGAATTTCTTCCTTGTTACTATTTGTGCCCAGAAACCCTGTCGATTCTCGACTGTTTTATTGGCAATTCTGACCCGTCTTACACTTTACCTCAAAACTCTACAAAACTAGACAATTTCAACCCGTTATCTGGAGGCCAGGAAGGGGTAAATACCCGATGGAGTGGTGTTGCATTCAATGTGAATGTAGCTATACTTGGCCGTTCGTTTTCGCTCAGAGTCATTCCAGATGGTAAAGTAAGACTAAGAATCAAAGACTATATCAAGTCGACATAGACTTCCACACATAATCCAAAGCTGTGTTGTGAAAATCCCCAAATTTTTTTTGTGCTGCAGAAAAAAAATTTTTTTTTTTCGGTCTTCAGCTTTCAGACATTGGCATCGTGTCCACTATATGTCGTGTGGGAAATCTTCTTCCTCCTTACAGCACGATTGCCAATATATTATCTGCCATCGAGGAAATCGTCAATTTATTTATTTATTTTTAGTTAACTTTCTGTAAGCAGGGTAGTCCCCTCAATGCTGTAGTGGCACTGTTTCCAAGGAGGCCTGCATTGTTACAATTATACAAGTATAAAATACAACCGAAAGATGAATGCACACATAATATTAACAATGAGAAAATATAAACATACATACACTTTTATATATATATATAACACATGAAAATCATACAGGTGACAAAACAAGAGTTTATGAATTGGCCAAGGACTCATGTTGTAAAAATTACATCTTAACATCTGCAGGAAGGCCATTCAAGAATTTTGTTATAGCACGTGAATGGAAAGTCCTTTACCCTGCGTAAGTTCCAGATTGGTTTTCAGATAGAAGCGCAAAGTCAATCAATTGCAATGTCGATTGATGGTAGGCAGCTGGCTAGCGAATATCAGCACTTGGAATGTAAATTAACAATAAACTAGCATTGTACTGGATAAATCATCAATCCATTAAAACCTGAAAATAAACTGTCGAAAACTCATTAAATCAATAAAAATCACTGTAAGGAAAAGAGATAAATGAAACACCGCACATTTTGTTAAGTTACTGACTACTCAAAAAATGATGGGGAAAAATCAACAAACGGGGAAAAAACTGTGGCCATTTCACCCCTTCTTTTGGCTATTTATTTTTGAAAACTCCATGATTAAGTATTAATCGCTTGTTTGGTGGCCATTTGAAAAGCGTCCTCCATTAAAGGTGCAATGAATTAGGTGGTGCATGTAATCTGCTCTTACATTGGCGCATCCACAAATATAGGAGAAAACAGTTGAAAATATTAGGGGCATTTCACCCCATTTTGGCTATTAGAACATCATTATGAGGTGCTTTAAAGTTAGCATTGCAGCCATTTTGAAAAGGCTGCCCTCACAATTACGAATACAGTTTAAGTAGGAAATGATGACCACTCTTACAGTATGACATTCACAATATTAGGAAAAACATGAAAAACTGGACCATTTTTCCACACATCTTAGTGGCTATTAAAAAATCTATTATACGGTGTAGAATCGCATTTGGCGGCCATTTGAAAGGCGCCCTCCATATGGAATAATTTAAATGGTTTGAATGTGGCCGCCGCTATAATTTTTGTTGACATATACAAAAAATTAGAAAAAACTATACACAAACTGGGCCTTTTAACTCCATATATGGCTATGAAAATGCCATTATATGGTGTTGTAAGTGGCATTTTGGCGGGCCACCCGGCCATATTTGAAACTGCCTCTAGCGAAAAAAAGTGCCCGGGTAGCAAAGAAGTCTAACCCATCACTTTTTGGTTATGTCTGATGGTCTATATTTACAGGGTCTGTGACGAGTAACTTAGGGCACATGTTCTCATGCACACGGGGACCCACCAAGCCAATGGACTATTTGTCCATAACAACACGCGCTGTGAATAAGACGGTGGCCTGTCGCATCTAGATCAAGGACTTTACTGAGGTCACTGTGGGGTACATAATACAGGTTCATCGCAGCTGACGATTCAGGGTGTATCCCAATAATTATATTCTTAGTATGGGTAGGCAAATGGGTTGGCGTCCTCTTCTATTCACCAATATTATAAAGTTTGATTTTCTATACTTCAATTATTCTCCTAGTTATGTTCTGAAATGGTATATATTGATTGTATATCATAGTTGTTTTTCACATTAGATATTTTAGCATTGCTTTGTATCTGTCATTTTAATAATGTATAATTTGCTCTTTTTTTCTTGGACGCCTAGAGGCTTCTGCATTAGGAGCTATATCAAAGATTGTTATTAGTACTATTATCTTACCAATCTGCCTGCCAAATCTACTGACAGTATCTCCTAAATTTGAGCACCCTTTAATGTGGCCCCTTGTTAAACAGGTTTAGACATTGCCACCTTGCCGTGGGTACATTTAGAGTAAGACGCATCTGGAAATAAACAACTGGAAAGTAAATAACAAGAAATAATATTTTAAATGTGAGACCGCAGTCTACTAGAAATATTTTTGTATAGATCTTGGCATAACAAAAAATATTTGTAAGACCAATCGATCATTTAAAAAAGAGTGATCATTTTTCCATTAAAAAATGGGTTACTTGGCGGCCATGTGTTTCCTGTAAATATCTCAAAAACGCTCAAGGATGATGGGACTGTCCAGCAGTTTGATTCTTCAACTAGATGGTCTAATGCATTAGAATCTGTTGAGAAAAAAAACTCTATAGTAAAACATTTCTAAGGTAGAGCAAAATCAGGAAGGCGTCCTGACTATAAGATTCAAAGCTCCATTCATTGACGGCAATCCATAATATTTGTATGCTTGTTATTTATGAAAGAATGATTTTTTATATTGACTATTGAAACTTGTGTCGATAACAACTGAACTCGCTTCTTTTACTAAATGTAATCGGGCTTTGTTTCTTTTTGTCAAGTTGTCAAGTAATTATCTTTGTGACTTCAAGACAGCATGGCAGAGCTGGGCGAAACAACTCTGGCCATGCATAAAAAGTGGCACAAAATCGATTTTGGTATATAACGACTAAATTGATTATATCTATGGATGTGACACCAAAAGCAAATAAGATGAAAACAAACACCATTGGAAAAAGCCTGGTCTTTGTTTTTAATATTAGCCAAGTTAAGAATTACTTATTTGAAAGTTGCATATTTAACCATTTTTTTTTTGATTGTACCACTTTTTTTGATACAGGCTGTAGTAGATTTCAATAATAAGTGATCGACCTCAGTTAAACGTTTTAGGAATTGTCCTATTCCTTGAGAGGTGAAAGAGGGGATATTTAATGGTCACAGGTAAAAAAAAAATCATGCTACTCTAGCAATATATAGATGATTGGTGACATGTGACGTCAATGCCGCGGCACGACATAAGCACTGGACCGGCGGTCATGCGTGAGCACCTGCTGGGATTGTGCTTTTAAAAATTCGCGCTCAATCACGCGGTGATAAGGCCGTATGATGCTGTAACTGTATGGGCATATTCTCGCACCTCTAACATGTCAGTAGACCAGGTGCTAACTTGTTTGTAAACACTTGAGATGTTACATCAACCCTAGTAATGTAGCTAGTACATAAATGTTGACTAAAATACATTATTTCACATCAAAATAGGATGGATATTTCAAATGAAGTACAAGATGAAAACACCAGCATTTAATTCATTAAACGTTGTTAATTTGAACCACTGCAAAAAATAACATTCCTTATCACAGCATTGGAGAAATAATGCAGTCTTATATCGATGAAAACACATTAAAACAACGACCCCCAGTTTTTATTTGGTCATCAACAAATGGGCCACACTTGTATTAAGAGATTAGAGCAAAACGGATTGGACATCCCGGCCAAAAGTGGCATAAGTCCTTCAATCATTATCAGACAATTGTATAACGGAAGAATCAGTTTCTAGTAAGCCGATCTGTACAGGAGCTTTGTACATGATCACAATAGTTTTATAATGGTAACAAAAGGACTAGTATCTGCATGGCCGGGGATTGAAACACCATATCACTATCGCCCTCTCAAATATGAGGAAGTCTCACGAAAATTTGAAATCTCCTATAGGAAAAGGACATAGGCAGTCACATTACATCAATGATAGCCCAGCGATGCTATACCTAGGAGAACGAGGTTGTTTTCTAAGACGGTTTTTATTCTTTAGTTGCGAATTATAAAAAAAAAATCATGCCTAACCAGTAAAAGGTAAAATAACAATCTATACTAATTAAAATGTGAAAAAAAGTTAAAACACTCATTTGGACCGTTATAAGAAAGCAAACCCTTTTCTTGATTTGTTTTAAATAATAGTTACACGGAGCCATGGTGAAACTTTAAGAAATATGTTCGACAAATATAGGTGGTACTCTGCTAACAAAATTTTGACCACATCAGTGGTGATCTGTTGTAGAGGAGGAGCTCGGAGTTGGTAGAAGTTTCATATAACTTCCCATTGATTGCAAATGAGGTATTGCCATTCATTCCGTCAAGCACTACTGCCAACAACGTCATTACGAGCATGACGGAATCAATGTAATACATCATTGCATCAATAGGGACTTCATAGACAACGTCTACCATGGACCTAGGTCAATCATCATCGTTTACCCCTCCTACAGACAAAGGTTTTGGACACCCTTGGTAGTTAGTATGGACCCTCTACATCAATACTAGTGGTACGAGTTTTCATTTCAATAGGGGCCAATATTTAAGTTTACACAGGGGTCAAATTTTAAAATGCTCCAATCATGTTGAAATATTATGCCATATGTCCGTCTAGTGATAAGGATTGCCGTCTAGTGAAAGGATCCAAAAATGTATAGTTGTACCATCTGTGGCCATTGTATCCTGTATCGCAGGAGTTTCGAAATGAGATGGAGATTGCAAGCATATACACAGAGGTGGTTTTATCATTTATATTTTTTTTGTTTCCAATCCTGCCTTTTTATTGATAACACGCTCTAATGATTGCTATATTTTCCTCTTGTGCGCGTTTATTAGTATATTTATTATTTACAGAGTGTCCAAAAATAATGAATACCGTCGCTAGTTGCGTTGCTATAATTTCAAAAGTTTGAGAATTATTCAAATTTTATAACAGATTCTTGAAATGACGAACTAGTTTCGTATATAGATTCCCGTCCAATTTGTATGATACGGTTCACTAGTTTTGAAAATAAAGGATTAGTAAGCCGCTGTAAAAATTATCACATTCCAAGTTTGCCTTAAATCGTTGAAGCAGGTTCACATTGAAAAGTGAATATAATGTCTTAACTCCAAAAATCTCCTGTATAGATCCAGTCTTTTGTTTTTGAAAATAATTACAAAATATTACTGTTTATCCACGGTCTTTATCGTCTGTGCAGTAGTTTTCCTTACTCGACGACACTAATATTCTTGCAATACAATCAGGTATTCTACCACCATCAGTCTGACGCTAATGTCCACACATTGGAACCACAAAGTGGAATCCCTTTCAATTCAATAGTAAAGCTTTTTCGGCTTATAAGCAACAGAGACAAGTTCAGATCTCAAGCTCATGTGGTTTCCAATATTATAAATTCCTTAGCACGTGTATTGCACAAAATCTACATTAGTGCAGATCAAGACTAGCTGTAACTATAATGTATAGCACCTGGTTCTGGCTGGCAAAGTTGTTATACACTAATCTCTCCTTATATAAGAATTTCGTATTATTTCCCATCTGCATTGCATCATATTACATTAAATGACACCAAGAGTTAAAATGGAGAGTTCTAGGGGTCCTATGCTGCAGACAGCAAGAAAGACTCCTGTCACGCAAAGGGACAAGCTGGAATGCCTGCCAATAACTACCAACTATGCAATCTGTATCTCCAATTCAAACAAGCTGAAATTCTTTAGAGGCCTGTGTAGAGAGTATCCTGTTATATGGATTGAGACCTGGACCATGAGAAAGAGCTAAAGGATAGACGGGATGGGCCTACACCAAGCTCTATGCGATTTCAAAACATATCCTGGCGTTAGCACAAGACAAAAGCACAGATATATGGAGAATCCCTCCAATTTCATCTTTGTTGCCCAACGCCGTGCCCGATTTGCGGTCACTGTCATCGTGCGATGACCAAGTAGTTCAGACGTAACATGTTGGAAGTTACCATGCCCAAAACAGGGGTCGTCGACCCTTTAACTACATTGATGTGATTGCTCGAGACATCCAGCAGGATCCATCTGAAATCCCCCACCTAATGACAAACAGGGACATTTGCGCACATGGTGAATAGCATATCGGCTGCGGGCCGTTCGTTAGATAGAAAAAAGTTGAGAAAAAAATAATATTTTTAATTACAAAAATGGAGGTCAATATAACAACAGATTAGATTGACCAATCTGCATGTTGTAAAGGAGTCAAAATTGGTTCAAGTCACAACGGGTAAAATGTCAAATTTATTAGTCTAATGGTACAGGGTTGGTCGCATCATGCATGATTTTTGTTTGAATAATAGAATGGAAAAATAATACTGGGGTCTATATGGTATTAAGTAATAGCCACACTCTGTAAGTCCATATGTAAGCAAATATTCTTGTACTTTTCTTATCTAGTGTGGACCAAAATGAATAATTAGAAACCAGTTTTAAACAAAATAGACCATTCTGTTCTTATCCCGATGACCTAAAATCTTAAACTAGAAATCATAGATATGGCAACTAACCTTTAAAAAAAGTAGGAGTAGCCCGAGGAATTGGACAGTTCAATCATTTGAATTTCCAATGTTTACTCCTGTTCACAAAAAGTTACTTTTGGTTGAACTTTTTAGTAATCTTTTTTTTAAACAAATTTCCGCCGTATCTTGACGCAAAGGCGTTTGGTGACAATTTGTTTAAGTAAATCATATAAATTGTCGGGACTAACAGGAAAGAAATGTTTCTCAAGAACACACCCTTTGATTTCAAAATTCCTGATGGCAGATCGCCTTATAAATTTGTTGATTCAGTGATTAGTAAATCATGCTATTTATTAGTTTGTGAAGTCACAAAAATGAAATTAGCAAGATTTCCGAAACGTGTACTTACCTCTTTTATCCAGACGTTGATGGTGAATCGTTGGTTCGTAGATATCCTGGAATAAAATGGAATAAATGAATCGATCAGTTCCGTTCATAGGACAAAATGGTGATTAATGGGCATGACAAGCGCATTTTACTTCACACAAGTAGAATTGGAACAACAACATGGATACAGCCAAGGTCACACCACAGCAAGAGCAGCTTCGGGAAATTCCCCGTCCGCAATACCCAAACGTAGCCCGTCTTCTGTGCTACGGAGCGTTATAGTGACCATTCACGTTACCAACAAATATCCCAGAATAATGAATGAAATAGGAAGAGAAAGCTTGACGAAAGCTTATATCGGTGAAATGTCAAGGTTATTTGATATTGGAAATATCAAAAGATAACCTATCTAAAATAATAATATCGAGATAGCACACGTCAGAAATAATGTTTTGAGTGAGTTGCTATCAGAAATATGGATTTCAAAGATCTGAAATGGGGATTCCGAGAATTCATTTTGAAGTCACAGTC